>JACEFZ010009451.1:0-22828 GCA_014155875.1 Cepaea nemoralis
AGCCAAAACCCAAAGCCGGGGGGGCTCCCAACAAAAGGGAAATTATACAGCATTCTTAATTATAGCTGATAAACAATAAAGACATGGCAACAAGAGTAGATATTAGAAGACGAATTAGACAGCAGAATTTCGAAGAAAAAGATAAACTGGATACTAACCTGTCACATTGAAATGCTAGATATCCAAAACAATGCAATTAATATATATTTCTATATTCCATTTGACATAACAGCTATAAGATGCGAAATATTTCAAACACAGCATTTACTATAGTAGCATTTCTAAATACTTTAATATTGTCCGTATATACATACATTAATACACCCTATAATTGGTGTGTGTTTTTTTTCTGGATGAGCTACAAAACAAGAATAAATAAAATCAATGCATATCATATTCCAAACGAAAAACTCCAGACAACGATCGTGTATGAACAACTTGGTATTCACAATAGAAACCTGCTAAGAAATTGATTCAGGAGTTCTGGGGCGTCCTCATAAATCTTTCATGCTCTCCGCCTCACCGTTTCAGCAAACCTCATTCTGTAAATTACCAACAACCGTGGAGTAAGCATCTCCCAAGTGTTCGATAAAGAAAGAAAAGACACGTAAACAGTCGTATGCGGGTCGACAGGGACCATGGCGTGGCCATTGTGAATATTTCTAGTAAAAGCTGGTTTTGTCAATCAGGATTCAGTGAACCTAAAGTAAATTCTCGTGTTCAGCCGATTATATGTCTAGTTCTGGAAACTGCATGCAGCCCAAATGTGGACTGGTGATAGGTTCTTTGGCTACCATGTGGAAGTAATATTAGAATATGGGCATTATCTTGTAAATTATATAGACGCGATACGGTTAAAACAACATTAAGTGTTACAGGTTGTCTGTACAGTATGTATGCAGATTTAAAATGTAGTAAATGGGTAGTGATATTGTCTCTCTGTCATTGCCAAAAAGGGCCACATTGTCATCTGGTAGTCTATAAATGAGTCTAGAAGTAGTTGATTACACCTATCTGTTCACGAAGACGGTTGTTAGAGTTAAGACGCTGCATACTGTCAGTTTGTGGGCACGGAGATGTCTGCTATAATAAAGACAGATGAGTGTGTACTGTCCGTATATGAGCACGTAGATGTCTGCTATAATAAACACAGATGAGTGTGTATTTGAGAACTGACGCATCTGTTATAGTATAGACAGATGAGTGTCTACTGTACGTATATGAGCACGGAGACGTAGCTATAGTGAGTATCCACTGCCATAAATGAGCACAGAGACGTCTACTATAGAAAAGACATTTGAGTATCCACTGCCCATATATGAGCACGAGGACGTAGCTATAGTAAAGACATTTGAGTATCCACTGCCCATATATGAACACCGAGACGTAGCTATAGTAGGTGGCATTTGAGTGTCCACTGCCCATATCTGAGCACGAGAACGTAGCTATAGGAAAGACATTTGAGTATCCACTGCCCAGTAATGAGCAGCGAGAGGTAGCTATAGTAAAGACATTTGAGAATCCACTGCCCATATATGAGCATGGAGACGTAGCTATAGTAAAGACATTTCAGTATCCACTACTCATATAGAGCACGCATGCGTAGCTATAGTAAAGACATTTGAGTGTTCACTGTCCTTATACGAGCACGGAGATTTCTTCTTCTTCTTCTTCTGCTTCTTCTTCTTCTTCTTCTTCTTCAGCATTCCGAGCCATTGAGGTTCTTTGCTGCAGATACAATCCGTCTCCATTCGTCTCTCTGGTTGACCTTCTCTTGCCAGTCGTTGATTCCAAGTGCTTGTAGGTCTGTATATATAATATATAATATATATAATATATATATTATCTCTCCACCGTCTTCTTGATCTACCTCGGGGTCTACGGCCATTTATTTCCTGAGTGTAAGCGAGTTTTGTTTCCCCATTATCTTCCATTCTTTCTATATGCCCCAGCCATTGTAGTCTATTAGCCTTCATGATACAGAGATGTCTGCTATAGTAAAATCGCCTACAATTAATTTCTAACCGTAAGTCGAGATTGTGAAAATCCGTTCAAAGCCACAGACGCTGACATTACCACATATATTGACGATATCATTTTGATGACAATGTACAAGAAGTGCCATTGCGAAGGTAGCCTTTACAAGATGAAAAACATACTGACTGTCAGGGTCTTAAACTTGGCTCGCTAACCTAACAGTGTGAGACAGTACACATACAACGTGATTTGACGTAAGACTCAACGACACATCGTTCAATGGATTTATTCACACATTAAATACGGAACGATGTTCACAACAAGATATATACTGGATGTTTCAATATACACTTACACAATACAGCTCACAACGTCTCACTCTCAAGATGTCCAGACACTCGACTCTCAGCACAGATACCACACAACGCCTTTCTCTCTTCACACGTCTGTCCGAGTCGAAGTCCCCAAGCTGTCTGCCGCTAAGGCGCAACTCGCCTCTCACCTCAGGTGACGTCACGAGGCATGCGTGCGTTTAGCGTCGTCCTTGCTTGACCGCTGGTCGCTTGTCAGCCAGCAGTCTTGCAGGCCGGTAACCACTATTCGCCTGGCGGCGTAACAAAGTTACGGCGTCCCTTCTGGGCGTTAAGTCGCCTGGCGGGCTAACGATGTCACTGCATCATCGTCCCCTTTCTGGACTCTGACACGCTCCCCCGGCAAATTCATGAAAGATGTCATCTTTCATGTCTCATATATATACATAATGGGTTAATATTTAAACCTTGTCAGAGTCTACCCTTTTGTTGTTATATATACACATACAAATAAATACACATATGCCATAGAATATATTAGAAATGTACATTGCATTCAATGACATGTGGTGTTCAACCTTTAACACTTGTCAGGTTTCATCCCCTCGATGGCTGACTACCTCAATTGCATTAGTGACCCAGTCAGATCAGTAGTATCCAGCTTCGCGCATCTACCTCGCAGCAATTTGAAAAAAAATTAATAATATGGTTCTTGAAACAAAAACCATCTAGCCAGACTGAAATACGACTTTTATAAGCCGTATAAAACGCTCAAACTCTGCCCTTATTTGGTCAGTAGCTCTCGTGTTGGTCTGCAATGTCGGCAATCTCTGCCATGCATAGTAAATGTCTACCTGTTGTGTTGACAATCTGGCAACAGCACGCCTATTATACGCAACACCATTAATGAATACATTTCAAATTATGGCCCTTTGTGTAGGGATGTAATAACACACAAATGAAAGGGAAATAATTTTAACATTCATGAAATACAATAATTTACAATAATTCTATTATTTCTTAGCGTCATTGCTTGACGTTTCTTCATATTAACGAGAAAAAGTCGGTAATATGAATACATTAATCAAGATATGATTATAAGATTACACTACATAAATAAATAAACACACAATTCGTGTATTTCCTTTTATAGATTCTTAAACATTTTAGAATTGTCATAGATATATGAACTTTTATTTGTCGTCTGCTACTTTTACTCTAAATTCCTAACTAATCCGAAGTACACACGAACATTAAATCAGCTGATTGTAGAAGCTTGTAGAACACACTTGTTCCGGTTTGATGTAGTTACGGAAAGTGCCTTTCTCACAGTTCGTATGTTCGATGTTTCACAAAACCTTCTGGATTACGATTGAATGTTCAAGTTGGATGTTTCACTACCGAACATTATGGATTTCGGTTCACTGCAGTGGAGTAGTTGTCAATGTTCAGTTACACATTCATACTCGTCATTAAAATAGAATGATCCACACGCAGATGTCACTGTCAACTTGGATAGTTCGCTCAAGGTAAGTACTTTCGCGAATGTGACACTGTTATTGTTCTTGGTATATACAATTAATAAAGTTCGCTTTCTACACACACTACACAATTATACACGACAATCACTACATGAACTAGTAAAATAAGAACACTATTTATAATCGGGATAACCCCTATCACATCACATTATAGACAATGCACAGCTTTTTGTGAATAGTAAAAAAAAATTATTCACTTAATAATGGCTGTGTCGGTCTGAGTGTATTTGCACAACCGCACTCAGACATTGGTGCTTACTGGGTCGGTCGGACAACGGGACAAAGATCGGCAATTGAGTTGGTTCTGCCTGGAATATGTCGAACCTCAAGCTATAATCTTGAAGTTTCAAAGACCAGCGCGCTACCATATGATTTGAGGGTATTCCTGAATTTATAAACCGTAAAGGGCTGCTGTCAGATTCCACGATAAAGTGACGTCCTAGAAGAAATCTGGATAATTTGGTTATACCTACCACTAAAGCTAGGGCTTCCAACTGAGGAATGGACCAAGCCGTTCTCTGGCTTTTAGTTTTCTGGATACGAAGTAAACGGGATGGAGTATGTTGTTGTACTCCTGCAACAAGACTGCTCCAATCGCCACGGAGCTAGCATCTGTACGTAATCTGAAAGGTAAACGGAGGTTGGGCAATTTCAGGATTAGATTGTTTACGCTGTTATCAGAAAAATATGCAATCACTTATTAATGCAATTTTTAGGCATTCATTGTGTACAATTTTCTCTGGTTTGTCTTTGGTTAGTAAATTAGTAAACACTTCGGTCAGTTCGGAAAAATCAGGAATGAACTGCCTGTAGTATTTATCAATCCCAAAAGACTTCTGACTTGTTTCTTAGTAGTCGGAAGTGATAGTTTTAATATTTTGGACACAATTTTATCGTCTGTCATGACAAAGCCATTATATATTTTGTACCCCAAGAAAGTTATTTCCTGGTAGGGCTATGTCTACTTTCGCAGGCTTTACAGTCAGTCCGTGCTGTCTAATACGTTCAAATGTCTGTCCTACGTCTTAATGTGCTCTGTCATTGTCTCTGTGTGAACACAGATGTCGTCGATATAGCAAATTATTTAGGAATGTCTACAAGAAGAAGTCGTGTCATACGACCGAAGGTGGCAGGGGCATTAACAAGTCCAAATGGAAGTTTGCACCATTCGTACAGTCCCCACGGTGTGGCAAATGCTATCAAATGTCTGCTCTGTTCGTCTACTTCTATTTGATAATATCCTTTAGTCATATCTAACGTCGAAAAGAATCTAGCGTCTGTCAGTTCTGTCAGAAGATCGTCAGTGTTTGCCATTGGCTCCAAATCAAGAACAGTAATTTTATTTAGCTTCCTATAGTCGATGCACAGTCTTATTGTATTGTCCTTTTTCCGTATTATCACCATTGGTGATGAGAAGTCTGACTGGGATCGTCTTATGATGTTGTTTTTCTCTAAGTTGATTATTTCTTGGTGCAAATGTTCTTTGTAGTGTAATGGGATGGTGTATGGTCTGCATCTTATGGGTGTGTTTGATGTGAGTGTGATGTGATGCTTTACTAATTCTGTTTGTCCTGGGTTGTTGGAAAAGATGGTGTTGTACTGCTGTATAAGCTGTTTGCAACTGTTTGTCTCTGCTTGATTTACCTTTGGATTGATTTTGATATCCTTCAAGCAGCTTGTCGTGTCTAATGTAGGTGTTGGAATCTCGTCACTAGCATCGTCATCTTCGTGATCTATTATCACTGTACACGCTGTCGTATCGTCTTGTTCGTTGTCTCTGTTGTGGTATGGTCTTAGCATATTTATGTGATATATTTTGTGTTTGTCTTTTATTAGGATTTCGTAGTCTACAGGTGAGATCTGTCTCGTCACTTTGAAAGGTCCCTGCCAAGAATCAGTCAGTAAATGTCTGTCACTAGGTAGTAGAAGAAGAACGTCCTGTCCAGGTGTCAACGTTATTGTCCTGTTACCTTTGTCAGCATACTGTCTATAAGTAGCACCAGATAGTATTTTAGTGCATTCTTTGCAATAATACATGATTTGATGATTCTTTCACGCAATGATGTAACATATACGTATGATGATATGGGTTTAAGTACTGGAGTAGAGTCAGTTAACATTTGGTGATAAATGGTCAATGGGCCGCGTGGTTTGGCACCATAGATAAGTTCAAAAGGAGAGAAACCGGTACTAGCATGTGGTACCTCGCGATAAGCAAAAAGAATAGCTGGTAGATATAAATCCCAGTTATTGGGGTGCTCTTGCGTTACTTTTGCAAGCATGTGCTTTAGATCCCCGTTAAATTTTTCTATTACTCCGCTACTGTGAGGATGGTACGGGGAATTGAAACATTGCTTCACTCCCAACATTTTGGTGAAAGCCTGAGTCGATGCGGCAATAAACTGAGTGCCCCTATCAGATTGGATAGTATCTGGAAAACCTATCCTAGAAAAAATATGGAAGAAAAACTTCCATTATGTCATTGGCAGTTATGTTCTTTAGCGGAATAGCTTCTGGCCAGCGAGTACATTGATCAATAACAGTTAGAATAAATTTATTCCCTCTAGTTGTTGTATGATTGAGAGGGCCCACTATATCAACAGATAGTTTTTCAAAAGGTCGACTGGCTAAGTCAGTGACTTGTAACTTTGCCTGTGGGTGTTTACCTTTTTTTACCAGTTTCTGGCAGGTGTCACAACTTTTGCAATATGCTTTAATGTCATTGCAAAATTTGGGCCAATGAAACTGTGTCAATAATCTAGATCTGGTCTTAACGTATGCCATATGCCCTGCAAGAGGTATATCGTGGGCAAGATGTAAGGCTTGCTTGCGATAATTTGTTGGCAAAACAGTTTGCTCTGTGGTGTTGTCACCTCTGGTGTAATACCTGGTGAGTATATCATTTTTCACAGCAAAATGCCATTTTGCATTCGTGGTTACCTTTGGCTTTTGGCCGATCAGATTAAAGTATTTTGACAATGAAGGATCAGCTTTTTGTGCTGTTACAAATGTTTCCTTCATAGTGTTTGTAGGTAGTGTTACTGGGCTGAGTGATTGTATAGCCTCAGTTTGCTTACTTTCATCTTGCACTCTAGCAGTAGCTCTAGTTACTGCGTTCACACATTCAATGATATCAGATGATGATGGAACAATGGTATCAATGATGTTATGAGAACTTAGTGCTACATTAGCTACCATACAATCAATAGGTGGTGTGACATTTTCAATGATGACATTTGATGTTGATGTTATGTTATCATCAATACACAGAGATGTTATGTCATGAGGTTTATCATTCACATCAGGTAAATTTCCAATAATTACATCACACACTGGGTTTGTTAATACAGCGCACTTTACTTTCCCAGTGAGGAAAGGTGTTTCAATATATGCCCATGCTAATGGGTATTTCTCAATATTGCCTGAGAATGTTCTGCATGTTACGTGCCTGCCTGTATAGTCTGTAGGCATTATGAATGTTCTTTTCAGACCAATGAGTGAACTGCCTGTATCGCGAAGGACTGTAGCAGATTTGCCATTTACATATCCGTGATGGATGTTTATTCTGCCTTTTGAATCTACTACCAAATTAGCTTCTTCATTGGCAATAGGGATGGCGTGACCGCATGTTAAAATACCATCTTCATAAAAGGTGTTACAAACAGAGCATTTGTTTGCGCTGAATATGTCAAAAGCCTGTGCTGAGTTCACAGGATGTTTCTCTGGCTCTTCTTCATCAGACGCGGAACTATCAAACAAGGCAGCATTTGCTTTGTTGGTCATATGCCTGCCCTTATAATCTTTCCGATGGTGTCCGTACGCCTTACAGAGGAAACATTTACGCAAACTTTTGAAGGATTTACGCTCCTTATCTTGTCTGTTTACCATGTTTAGTAGGTACGTATGATAGCCAGGGTTTTTATCACACATCTCAGTCTGATGATGAGAATATTTACAATAATTGCAATGATATAACTTCTCAGAAATAGGTCTATGAGGTTTCTGCCTACTATAGGGTTTGTCATAGTTAGCCGCTGCTACGAAGTTAATGTCAGTAGCTTCAGTGGCAAAGCAATGTTTGTTGGCTGTGTAGTACGCCGAACCACGTCTTTCAATCTCATCCACACTAGTGCATTCGTTCTCTAACAAAAATTTAGAAAATGCTGAAGGAATCGATGATACAATTTTGTCTCTAATGATTAGATCTTCTAATCTCTGATAATTCTTGTCAATTTTAGCTGCTGAAGTCCATTTGGTGAATATATCTCGGACTAAGCAGAGGTAATCAGAGAACGTTTGAGTCGGTTTTGGGCTCAACTTACTGAATTGTTCTCTGTAACCAGCCTCATCTAACATAAAATGTGCCATAATCTTAGATTTCAGATAATGGTAATCTTTTCTGAGGTCTTTGGGGATGGTTTCAATTACTTAAGAGGTTCCCCTGACAAACTCCTCATGTACACAATATTCCATTCAGACAGTGGAACCTGATAATGTTCCATTAATGTTTCAAAATTTTGGGTAAAAGCTGCGATGCAGTCACCCGAGGTATAATTACGTACAATACCTTGATATTTCTTGTACTGGTTTTCTTTCTCCAGTCTCTCAGATTTCTTAGACTCTTTGTTAATCGCAGTCTCAGTGTCCAGTTGTTTCATTTTCAACTGTAACTCTAGTTCTTCTCTCTTACTCTGAGCTGCTATTTCTGCCTTCTTCAGCTCACTATCTATCTCAGCTTGCTTTGTCTTTGCAGTCAGTTCTAATTCGGCTTGCTTTAAGGCTGTTTCTGCCTCTACTTGCTTGGCTGACCTTTCAGCCTCAGCCTGCTTTAAAGCTCTTTCAGCTGCTCTTTCTTCGCGTTCAGTAGCTTTCTCCTGTACTAGTAGGTATTCAGAGTATTTCTTCTCACTCCACTGTGTTAATTCATCACCATGTAACTGTAATTTAATCCCCATATCAATGAAATCAAATAATGAAGACATGATGAAAAATGTCAATGAAATACCAGCCACACAAAATATGTTATAAGTGGTTAGTAATGAACAATTTACAATCGAGTTCTATTGACGATGCGTGCCTAAAATTGCATCGTTCAAGTATGTGAAAAGAAAAAAAATATACTCAAGTGCCCTGGATGCGGTGAAGAATGGTTGGAAATCGGGCTAGAAACTGTAGGGTCGTTACTTCAAAACCACGAATGACCTCTACGGCAAGGTTTCGGATGGTACGGAAAAACCTGCTTTGTTTTTGGAGAGAAATGAATTAATGTCTATTTGTTGGTGTGTGCCTGCTTGTCACTAAGTATTGATTAGGTTTGTATGGCGTTGAGTGTAGTTGTAGGTCGTAAGTTTGTCTGTCAACAATTTTTTTTCAAAACAAGTTACTTTCTTTCCAAACACTTTTCGCGTTCCACAACTCAATGCACAAAGACAATCTACACTTATGTTAACACTTTACAACATTGATGACACATCACTTACATCAAGATAACATTCAGTAAGGACATAGACATCAAGTTTACAAGATGGCGACAAGGTCAAAATGGCGACAAGATCACAATGTCGACAAGGTCACACCGGTGACAAGTTTCACAAATCACAAATGTTTGACACGGTTACAAAATCAAACAATATGTATGCATTGTACGTTTACAAATAGTCTTACACATGTTTAAACAATGTAGTTAATAATGAAAATGAGCCTTCCACGATCACATTTACATGTACTATAAAGTTTGACAAAAATTTCACGTTTACAAACTCTAGTTTTAAATCGTTAATCACTAAAACACGTTCATATCAAAGCCGGACGAATGCCCCACGTCCACACATGTCAGGGTCTTAAACTTGGCTCGCTAACCTAACAGTGTGAGACAGTACAAATACAACGTGATTTGACGTAAGACTCAACGACACATCGTTCAATGGATTTATTCACACATTAAATACGGAACGATGTTCACAACAAGATATATACTGGATGTTTCAATATACACTTACACAATACAGCTCACAACGTCTCACTCTCAAGATGTCCAGACACTCGACTCTCAGCACAGATACCACACAACGCCTTTCTCTCTTCACACGTCTGTCCGAGTCGAAGTCCCCAAGCTGTCTGCCGCTAAGGCGCAACTCGCCTCTCACCTCAGGTGACGTCACGAGGCATGCGTGCGTTTAGCGTCGTCCTTGCTTGACCGCTGGTCGCTTGTCAGCCAGCAGTCTTGCAGGCCGGTAACCACTATTCGCCTGGCGGCGTAACGAAGTTACGGCGTCCCTTCTGGGCGCTAAGTCGCCTGGCGGGCGTAACGATGTCACTGCATCATCGTCCCCTTTCTGGACTCTGACACTGACCAATAAAAAGATATCAATTGAAGCGAGAAAAAGTGTTGAAGTGCTACATAGAATCAGTACTTTTGTACGTGGACAATGAGCAGACAAGCTGAAAAACATCTGATAGCTGTGGAAAATGTGGTTTCTGAAGAAAATGCAAAGAATACTATTGACAGACAGAAAAACCAATGAACAATTCCTTCAAGAGCGAATGAAGATCCTAAACTGATTTGAGTCATTAGACATAGTCAACATTTTTTGGGCATGTTATGAGAAGAAATGACTTGGAGAACTTGTGACAACTGGCAAGATCGAAGGGAAGAGACCAAGGGGAAGACCGAGAAGTAAATACCTGGATGGCTTGACCACGTGGCATTATCGAGACAGGAACACGAAGCTGATCCACGACTCTGGTGGTCGCGTGAGATGGCAAAACATGACCGCCCACGCTTATCGGCATGGCACGTGATGGATGGATGGATGGTACATACTTAACCTTTCATCCTGAACAGTAAATTAAAGCGCAAAGATACACACCCCACAGTGAGGCTTCACGTCGTTTACCAGTTAATATTTGACATCCAGATGACATCATGAGGTGAGACTTCTTTTGCCCGTAGAAATTCCTGGCTTTGGAAAACTTCAGCCTATCTTGATTGACTGGAAAACTGCCAAAAGTTTCTTAAAAATGAAGTCTACAGCATTGCACCAACGTCATTGTAGTTTTGTGACGCACGAAATAATAGTCCAACACTTGAATATTCGCTCAGATGTTGTACTTAACGTGGCAACAAACTGTTGTTTAATCCGTATAGATGATGCTACTGCTATCTTACTCTATAGTACGCAACATCAGGTGCATTTACATGCATTCGTATATCACACAAAACACATTAAGTTGTTGACAAGAAAATAAAATATAATGTGAAATACTGACACGAAAATTGTCTGTCTCTTACTGTCTATTGTGTAATGAAGCATGTTTAGTTTTTAAAAACAAAATCTCATAAGTAGCGTGTCGATAAAATGCATATTATCTGCATAAGCATGAATACTTTATTTTATCGCAAGTGTTTATTCCACACGTGTGACGCTTTCGAATACGGCAACTACCTACAATGAGTGTGAAAGTGGTTAGGGTAATGAGTATCGAGCAATGTTTACAGGCATTGCACAAGTACATGGCGGGCATTTAGAGTTGTAAGGAAATGAGGTTGAATGAAGGCAACATTGTTCACTACACGGGGTGCCACATAAACCCTTGTGCAGGTTTATACACTGTGTTTACTCCACACTTGTCAAGTTTTCATATACTGCAGCAACCAACAACGAGTGTGAAAGTGGTTACGGTAAAGCGTGTCCACTATACAAGCACAGGTATTTCTAAAGTACATGGCATTTAGGAGTTTAGGGAAATTATATTGAATAAAGGTAATATCCTGCACTATATGGAGTGGCCCAAAAATCCCTGTGCAGCTCAATACCCCGTTTCATATACTGTATTCGATTAACAATAGACGATTGCTCAAATATAGTGAGGCGTTAGCAATAAGGCGTTTCCAGTCGATTTTGTGCAAACAGGAAGAGTTTGTGTGAAATTTTAAATGACCGTGGAGATAACAGATGTTCCACATTCGAACAATGCCTGTGACTATGTGTTTTAATTGCTTCAGCTAAAGTATTATTCATCTATTCACTTCGTAAGTTATATATCTCTGCAGTATGCACCTGACGAGATGTAGCAATCTATGCTAGACATTAATCGTGCAACATAATGTTTGTGGCTTGTGTGTTTACATTCACTATCAGAGAACATTGTTTTCGATTTATAAGCTGTGTTTATTCCACAATTGTCAAGTTACCACCAATGAGTGTGAACATGTTTACGGTAAAGAGAATCCAGCGATGTATACAGGCATTTCACAAGTACATAGCATTTCAGGTGTTAGGGAAATTAGGTTAAAGAAAAGCAATATCCTTCACTAAACTAGTTGCCCCTAAAACCGCCTTGAGTAGTTAGTTATAGTATCAGCTTTATAACTTGGATTTATCCTACACATCTCAAATTGTTATATACCGCAGCTACCAACAACAATTGTTGTATTTTATTTTATTTTTTATTGCGTTCGCTGTCTTTGAATCCAAGCGTATAGCGTGCAAATACTTAACTGCGGCTATTGCACCGGACTGATTTTGGTGTGGATTAGCTTTCCGTATTATCAGTGTCTCTCTTCATCAGGCTTCTGAGGTACTTGTGATATACGTCTCAAAGTCAAGGATGAGGAGCCAAGATTTTAGTCCAACTGCCCGGTGTAGAGGTTGAACCCGCTACCTCGACATTACATAACAGAAAGTTTAAGAGCGGGCACTCATAGCCATTCGACCCTGCAGACCTCCAACAATAATTGGGAACTGATTACGATAAAGCGCATCTAGTGATAAGTAGATCATTGTACAGAGTGTATTTGTAGTTAGTTAGTTAGTCGACAGATCATCCTCATTGCACATCGAACCATTCAGTCCATAAGTGCTCGGATCCCCTCCTCAGCAAATCCCGCAGCGTGTAGCGGCTAACGACACCAGTTCTGTGTTGGTTTATCAATCTTCTTTGGCTTCCTGCGTAGTGTTCTTGTTTGGCCACCCCTCTTTTAATTTGCTGTTCTCGCAGTCTGGCCATGGTTGTAGATTCACAGTCATCACTTGGTTCACGCAAAAGTCTTACTTCTCGTAGAGCATTCAGAATGTCAGCCTGGTCCATGGCGCGTCCGCCCTCCACCGTAGCCTCACCTGCGAGCTTGTCAGCCTGCTCATTTCCTTGTACTCCCGCATGCCCTGGCACGAAGATGAAACTAATCTTTGCCAGCCGAGACCGCTCCAGAGACAGCAACCATTCTCTTCGGATCCACCCCATCTCTATCCTCTTGAGCATGTTCATTGAGTCGCTAAGGAAACATGCCCTAGTGAATGTCTGTGTCTCGAGCCATGTTATTGCTTTACTTACTGCCATGACTTCCATAGTCAGGCTACTTGTGGTTTCAGTGAAAGCACCAGAGTCCTCCTTCATAATCCTCCCTCCGGCCCGAGCCGTAAAGGTCCATGAGCTTCTCACATGTCGGACGACCGACCCATCTGTGTAGATGACAGCATCACCGTCTAGCGAATTCTCGAAAATCAACGCTTGTACTTCAGCCTCCACAGCTGCCGGATTTTCTTGTCTGCATTTTCTATCTAGCTGGATGCAAACTGAAAAGGATGTGCAGAAATGTGTTGGCACTTGTACCCACTCCTCGCCAGGTTCTAAGTCCTCACGTGAACACACCTGTTGAAGAATGTCTTCGGCTTCATCCAATCACGACCGTCTTCTTTTTAACCTGCTGCTCTTCACCTTCATAATTTCACTATACAGTGGATGTTGTGTGTTTGCGTTACCTCTGAGGTAGGCGCGTGCTCTGCAAACTTGTATTCTCTCTTCAATGATTAGAAAATCAAGAAGGTAGCGCATCGCCCTGCATGCTGTATCTCTTGTACATCCAAGAATAATGCGCATAGCTTCATTCTGTATCCTTTCCATCCTTTCTATCTGCTTACGGCTGAGAGTCAGGATTGCCATTGCATACTCAAAAACAGACATGACCAGCCCTCCGTTCAGAAGACATAGATGGCGCTGCTCACAGTTTGCTGCCGCCATCACCCGCATAGCAGCCAAACCCCGCTTGGCCTTTGTTATCACCTGGTCTATGTGCTCATTATAAGCAAGGCTTCGATCAAACCGTATCCCCAGGTAATTCATTGCCTGCGTTCTTCCCACCGTCTCTGAACACAGCTTTACATTTACGTGTATTTGTAATGACTGTGCAGTGTATGGAAATATTGCCGGCCCAAGTTTTGTATTCACCTATTATGTTGCATGAACTCCATAGAGGTAGAATAAAAAACTTGGACGGCAATATTTTTAAACACTGCACAGTCATTAAAAATACACCATATACAAGAGCAAGTGGCGAAGGGGTTACGAACGCAGTTCGTAATCCCGCATACCGCATTCGTAACAACAGCTTCGGGCTATTTGGCAGCATACCGCCTTACATTGATTTTTTTATGAAAAGGTATGGGTTCCGGTCGTTCAGAAGACAATGGTAAATTACTGAACGTAAACTTTCCCGGGAATAATGAACAGCCAAAACATAATGGGGTTACTGTGGTGTCCTGTGAACGATATGTAACTAACAAGAGCATTGCATTTAGGATTGTAGCCAACTGTGGTTGAACAGAGGCAACATCCGTCATTATACGGGTTGCCCCAACACCCCTTGTGTAGTTGTATTATCACCTTTTAGTTAGAGTAACGTCTGACCTAGTGACTATAACGTCGGACCTCCATTCGGAAGATCCGGGTTCGAAACCTGATAAGTTCATGGGTTTTTTTTTCTGTCATGGGGGGGGGGGGGGGGAGACCCTAAACTGTACAGTTCGGGGCGACTGCACTAGCCAGTCTGCCTTAATTCCTCAGACTCAAGGCCCTTCTGCCCTTCACGGCAAGGTACTATAGGCTGTAATGACAGCTTTTTGTTAATGTTTCATATCCCTTAAGAACGTTGCAGTCAACACCAGCATTTTTCAGCTGCTGTTGGTGTACTAGGCAAGTTTTACGTTCAGTACTTTGCCATTGCTTTCTGAACGACCGGATCACATACCCCCGTAAGTTACCAACGCGGCGCGATCCGCTGCCGAATCTCGCGCAACTGTTTTCCCCCACGTGGATATACGGGATTACGAACAACGTTGTTAACCCCTAGGCCAGGGAGACCGGCTATTTATGCCGGTAATGACAGTATCAGCTTTAAATAAAAACTATACACACTCACAATAAAGATGGTTTGAAAGAATCAGACATACGAGCTTTATACACGTGGCTGCGTGTCCATTGCAGGACTTTGCATTAAACCCCAACCTCAGGTTGATTCACTAGACAATTTTACGTTCAGTATTTTAGCCATTTGAGTTGAGTTGAGCTAAGAACTGATATCACTGCACTCAGGACATTCCCATGCACACTCCGTACCCTCGTTCAACAGCCTGCGAAGAGTCACATTACTAATCGTTCCCACAGCTATCTGATAGGAAGTTCTCTTGGTCTTCCCTCTCAGTTTTGAGATTCTACCAGAACCCCTGCCAACCTTCCGCAATCTCATCCTTTCCACATACGGGTTCTCAATTTGTTCCTCCACCTTCTCCACTTGGCCCCACAGGCGCACGACCATCTCCCCCTTGTCCATAGCTAATCTACCACCAAGAGGTGCATTCCCTGCCAGCCTATGAGCCTATTCATTCCCCCTGCATTCTCGCATGGCCAGAGCAAAAAATCCATACAATTCTCCCAATCAGTGACCTCTGAAGCGAGATGAACCATTCCACGCGAAACATTCCTTTCTCCACCTTACTAATCATGCTCCTTGAGTCCGCCATGAAGACAATGTGTGTTGCAGTGGTCTCCTCTAACCAACGGAATGCCGTTATGACTGCTTCCACCTCCATTCTCATGCTGGAGGTATTTCAGCCATTGTTTTCTAAACTAGAAGTCAGAGTTGAAGTCCGACGTAATGCCGGTTTAGGAACTGAAAACCATACTTCGTCATCAGTGCGTTCTTATCCTTTCGGCCACATCGACCTCTATCTACCATTACTATCGATTATAAAAGAATGTTTCTGGATGATACCATGCATGAGTGTGTGGGGGTTGGCCGTGGGTCATGGTTGCTATCTAATCTAACCGATGGTTACGATTGTTATCTATTCTAATTTTTTTTTTTATTATTTTTTTTATGAACGTGGCGGTTGATGTCTATTCTTTATAAAATGGGTGAAGTTGCTATATATTCTAAAAGATATTCACGGTTGCTAAGTATTCTTAAAAAAATGTCCGCGATTGTTATAGATTCTAAAAGATGTCCATGGTTGCTACATATTCTAAAAATATGGTGGCGTGTTGCTGTATATTCTAAAATATGGTGGCGGTTAGCTATATATTCTAAAATATGGTGATGGTTGCTATCTATTCTAAAGGATGTTTGCTGTTGCTATGTATTCTAAAATATGGTGGCGGTTGCTATATATTCTAAAATATGGTGGCGGTTGCTATATATTCTAAAATATGGTGATGGTTGCTATCTATTCTAAAGGATGTTTGCTGTTGCTATATATTCTAAAATATGGTGGCGGTTGCCATCTATTTTTGAAGAGGATTGCAGTTGCTGTCTATTCTAGAAGATGATCACGGTTGCCATCAATTATGAAAGATGCTTAAGCTTCCTGTCCTTTATGAAAGACGCTACCGGTTGTGTCCGTTGTGAAAGGTATTTGCGGTTGCACCCATTATTTTCGAGTACATAGGACCGCTGGCTACTTTGTTATTATAACAGTAAATCACAAGTCACGGCCTATTATAAAAGTGAGTCTCGAGTCACGACCTATTATAAGAGTGAGTTACTGCCTATTATAAAAATGAGTCATGAGTCACGGCCTATTATAAAAGTGAGTCACGAGTTACTGCCTTTTATAAAAGTGAATCACGAGTCACCGCCTATTATAGCAGTGAGTCACGAGTTACGGTCTATTATAAAAGTAAGTCACAAGTCACGACCTATTATAAAAGTGAGTCACGAGTCACGGCCTATTATAAAAGTGAGTCACGGACCACGACTTATTAAAAAAGTGAGTCACGAGTCACGGCCTATTATAAAAGAGTAAATCAACGTATCGTAAAAGTGGAATCGGTTAGCTTTACAAGAACATAATCACAAGTGATAAAATGGAAGTTGCAGCTAGAACCTTCTTCTGCACACAAACAATAAACAGGCACTCATACAACTACATAAATAGTTCCATTTCTCGTAATATAAACGAAGGTCGCAGGTTTCTGTCTAATTTGAAAGGGGGTCGCGAGTTAATTGGCTTTTGTAAAACTCGGTTACGGGTTAGTAACAAATAAAGGACCCCTTTTTACACCTTGACGTATAGAGCATATGGTTTCAGCCCCAGTGTATTAAAGACCCCCATCTATGGGTGATGCGGTCAATATTACGAGAGCCGCCTTTATTTCACAAGATATTTTCTGAACGCATTTTAGGCTAAGTCGACCTAGGAACCAAGATCACCAAAGAGCTTTCAAGTGAGTGTTTAGCCAGGTGAACGGTTAGATGACTATTATAAAAGTGGATCACATGTTACTGGGTTTGTAGAAGGCAAGGGTACCGTAAATGCTGTGTATATACTGAGAACAGTCATTGAACGTTCAGTCCATTATTCAGTCCATTACTCCATATGGACAAAAATCACCTTCATATTAATAAGCCTGTGAGGGTAAACCCAGGATTATCATTCTGAGCCGGTGATGGACCCTAACTATAACTTCTCCTTTAAGTTGAACGGGGTAGGGGTAATGGTGAAATCAAATCGAATCGAAATACTTGGCTATTATAAAAGTAGATCACGAGTTACTGTGCTATTATAAAAATAGACCACAGGTTACTGAGCTATTATAAAGGTAGATCACAAGTTACTGAGCTAATACAAAAGTGGGCCACAGGTTACTGACCTAGCCAACAAAAGATCGAGACCAGCAATATGTTTGGACACGATGCTGTGGCGGACGATGACTTATCTTCGATTAGGACGCTGTCCAAAAATAGCCGCAGACGGTCTGGTGTTAGACGCCAGAGCATGTGTTAGGAATGCTAGATCAGAGATGAAAGAATTAGCACAGCTGCCGCTCCAAGACTGTCTCGGTGGATTCCATTAGTGACAAGTCGGCGGGAAACGTCCCCAGACAAATTAAAAGGTGGAAGGGAGCTTGTGAGTAAGTGAACCAGCTACAGAGTAACTTAAACAGAAGAGTTAAAAGTTACTTAGCTGCATATCCTTTAAAGGACGTCGCAGTCAATCCTAGCATCTTTTGGTTGTTTGTGGTTTCTTGGCAAGCTTACCTTCAGTAGTTTCCATTGCAAACAGTGGAGTAATCTTGCTTTTAGTTGCGTGTCCTTCACAGGACGTAGCAGTCAACCCCAGCATTTTCGCTGTTCGTGATTCCTGGGCAAATTTTTAAGTTCAGTAGTTTGCCATTGATTTCTGAACGACCGGCACCGATACCTTTTTCGGAAAAAAAACGGGGTAGAGGTAATGGTGAAATCAAACAATAGAAATACTGGGCTATTAAAAAAGTATATCACAGGTTAATGGGCTATTATAAAGTAGATCATATGTTACTGAGCTATTAAAAAGGTAGATCATAGGTTACTGAGCTATTATAAAAGTAGATCATATGTTACTAGACTATTATAGTCTACTATAGACGTTGTGTTTCGAACCCGGGTATACGGGCCCACAAACCGCGTTCGCAAGCCCTTAGCCACGTTGAGCGGTTTGTTTACGTTTCTGTAAATCTTAGACTGCCGCATGTCACTTGATGTGGTGGGTATTTCGACCCCAAGTTAACTGTGGCTGATTTAGATGATTCCCTTAAGATCAATATTTTGACAATCAATCAATCAGGTCCCTTCTCCGCAGTGAAGGTTGGCTGCAATGGATCTCCGACACAGTCTGTCTCTCGCCTTGATTGTACGTTCTGTCAAACTGCTGTTCTTCCCACTTGTATCGTTGTCTACCTCTTGCTTGCTTGCCTTAAATATTACGCTCCAGTATTGCTTTTATAAGTGTGTTATGTCTTTTAAAGTAACCGACAATTTTCATTTCCCTCTTTATTATTTCTTTCATCACCTGTCTTTTCATTCACAATTTTTCTAGAACCACTAGATTTAATTTCCCCACCCCCACTCACCCCCACCACCCCCACTCCCCAGTGAAATACAACATATTCTTCGATGTATCACATGTTCAGGGTCAATATTCGACTTTATAATTGTCTGTTCATTGTCTAGGCTCTTGTGTCATGTAGTAGTGTTGAATATACATAGCAGTTGATAATTCTAATTGTAATGGGTTGTTAATCTCTCTAGATGTTAATGCTGATTTCATGTTGTTGGAAAGATTTATTTTTTTTTGCCATTCCTATTCTATTTTTATTTATGTTTCACTTCTGCCATTATCTGTTATTTTATTTCCAGGATAGGAGAAACTTGTTACTTGTTCTATTATCTTCCCGTTTACTGTGATTTTCATTGATGGCCTTTTCCTTCCACTGCTAATTTATCATAGTTTTCGTTTGTTTTGTTTTTTTATGATTATTATTAATGTTTCGACAACTGCTACTTAAAGAGTGTAAATACTCTGTTTCACGGGAGTTCAATTTCGTTAAATGTGTATCCGCTGTGTATTGCTTTGAAATTATCAATATTTTGTTATGTTATTTTTAATTCATTATAATCTGACAGGCATTTCAACTACATATCACTAGTTTTTATCGCCCATTGTTTTTTTTTGTTTTTGTTTTTTTTGTTTTTACTTTGCTACATTATTATATTTGAATTATAAAACTGGCATTCTAAAATCTTAGCCTATGTGAATTAGCCAGATGTTTGTTTACAGACAATAGCACTGGGACTATTTGTTTCAAAACTTTCCAAATGTTTTTAAATGTCAGTCTGTCTGAATTCATACACAATTATTTCCATCAATCAGACAGCTAGACAGGGGAGTTAAAAGTACGCTCACGATGTTTAGAAATGGAAAACAAACCATGCTAATGAAGGTTAAATGAAAATACGGCGGTAAATTGATGTAGTATTAATCATCACAATATTGAACTTTGTTGTTGTCAGTTTTTATTCTTGTTGCAAATTCTCTCTCTCTCTCTCTCTCTCTCTCTCTCTCTCGCTCTCTCTCTCTCTCTCTCTCTCTCTCTCTCTCTCTCTCTCTCTCTCTCTCTCTCTCTCTCTCTCTCTCTTTCTCTTCTCTCTCTCTCTCTCTCTCTCTCTCTCTCTCTCTCTCTCTCTCCTTCATCCCCAACTGCTTCCTTCACTTTAATTGCTAGATTTTGGAAATGTCCATGTCAATTCTTCAAGCTTCGAAAGCCCACTCCGGGTTGCCTAACAGTTACACTGGTTGCCACTTGAATGATTTTGGGAAACGGTACACTAACTATTACTTCGGATAACGAATGTATTATGAATTTTATATTGGTTGGTAAATTGTCAGCGTAAATTGGGGCGTTAGCGTAATTGATATAAAGCTGAGCTGATAATGTCATGTGCGCGGTTAGACGCCTCCGTTCGCCTTCTCGCTAAGTGAGAGAAAGAATGGCCGCATATCTCTCAACTCTCCGTAATCTCAGGCCTGCAAAATGATATGATCCTATTTCATCAGAAACCATTAGCAGGAAACTACTTTGAGACAAGTATATATATATATATATATATATATATAGATATATATATATATATATATATATATATATATATATAATATATATATATATATATATATATATATATCACACACGAGGGGCTTCACATGAAAAACTTAATGTGATAGAAACCACAATAATCATGCCATTGTCTTGTAACCTGTCAGTGTTGTTGTTAAGGAAGTCAAAAGTGTTAAGACGTTGCAGACGGTGCAGACGAACAAAGTGACGTCATAAAGACAGTTTAATGATGGCCGCCCCACTTTTGACATGCACCAAATAGGAGCAGCGTTCTTTTATATCCGTTTTTTTTTTTTTTTTTTTAGTGAAGGGGTGAAAATTATAGAAATCAGTTGCGAATGAAGGTTCAGTATGGTGATGCATAACTATCTTGATATCAGTCAAGGTTCAGCACACAACATCATCCATGATATGCTATCAGTACCGCAAAGTGTCTGCAATGTTGGTGTCATGATAGCTTACTCCAGAGTTGAAACAAAGACGCACAGATGATAACTTTGGCAGTGCTTTAAAGCAGAAGGTGATGGTTTCCTATCATGAATTGTTATTGAAGATTAAACCTGGGTTCACTACCATGATCCGGAAAGGTAGAGAGTGAGCAAGAAATTGTATATGGTGCCAGCCCTGTCTTTTTATAGAGCACTAGTTGTTTGCTGTGATCAATATCAAGCCGGTCGCTTTTACTCCCCACAATATTTTCTAGTCCATATTTTAGATTGGGTCGGCCTGCAAGCACATGTCAATTTTAAAATTTCGCTTCCATGCGGATTCGAACTCATGACTGCCAGACCGGCAGGCAAGTATCTATCCACAACTCTAAGGGCTAACATTCCAAATGATATTTGATGACGATTATAGTGAGGATGATATATTATAATGAGTTCTGTCAATGTGCTTGGGCGATCATGTTTCGTCACTTCTCGTGGTCTACAGTAGTATGTATCAATTAATGTGTTGATATTGTTTATGACATGTTGAATGATTGCCAGATATGTTCTATCGCTGAAGTTTTCTTCTCTATTTCTATCTTTCTAGAAGCAGGAGAATTAGCCTGGGGTGGAAAAGAAGGAGAAGTAAAGAGCAGGAAGACGGAAGAAAGGAATGTATGGAATGAAAAAGACGAAGAAGAGGGAGGAAGCGAAGGAGGAGAAAGAAGGAAGAGAGAGAGAGAGAGAGAAGAGTAAGAAGAAAGCGACGAGGGAGGAGGATGTGAAGTAGAAAAAGGTGAAGGAGAAGGAGAATGTGGAGAAGAAGAAGGAAGATATGGAGGAGGAAAAGAAGAATATATAAAAGAAGAAGGAGGAGAATGCGACGGAGAAGCACAAGAAGAGCTATAATTTTCCTGTTCTTTTATTTCATTATAATATAAAATAACTTAACATTACGACAGTGAAGCTATTGCTTGAAATGTGAAGATTAAAGCAACAACACTCAGTAATAAACGAAAGTCAACGCACGGTGAGATAAGCCGAAGGCTAAACTGTTCTCACGCAACTACAGCATTATATTTCGAAAGAACATGTGAATACGCCATTAATTAGGAAAATAGATAGTCTTGTTGAGGATGCCGAAGGTCTTTTCATAGTTCGTGTAAAAGATCGCTATATTCCATTATACATGGCTACTAGAAACAATAGCCCGAAGACTGCCTAATGGTGAAGAGGAAAGGGACAATATCGCACGTATTGTATGCCTGCGGTGTGGGATACACACCGATCTGTGTGTGTTTGTGGGGGGGGGGGGGGGGGGGGGGGGAAGTGAGAGAGGCGGAGAGAGAGAGAGAAAACGTTGGGTGGGGGAAGTTAAGTGCTTCGACATGATAGTAATATGAAGCTAGTTTCTAGTTAGCTGGTTGGTTGGTTGTTTTGTTGGTTAGTTGGTTGGTTGATTCGTTGACTGGCTGGCTGGCTGGTTGGTTGGTTGGTTGATGGGGTGGGTGAATGGGTGGTTGGTTAGTCAGTCAGTCAATCAGTTAGTTAGTTAGTTAGTTAGTTAGTTAGTTAGTTAGTTAGTTAGTTAGTTAGTTAGTTAGTTAGTTAGTTAGTTAGCTAGTTAGTTAGTTAGTTAGTTAGTTGGTTGGTTGGTTGGTTGGTTGGTTGGTTGGTTAGTTAGTTAGTTAGTTAGTTAGTTAGTTAGTTAGTTAGTTAGTTAGTTAGTTAGTTAGTTAGTTAGTTAGTTAGTTATTCAGTCATCCTATTATCCTCATTGCACATCGAAACATCCATTCTTCTTTTTGGTTTGGCCCCCCCTTTAAAAGCCCCCCCTCTTAGCTTCGGCCCCTTTTTTCCC
>JACEFZ010009452.1:0-22974 GCA_014155875.1 Cepaea nemoralis
AACAAAGCAGCAACCATGTACCTGATCTTGGCTTCAAGGATGCTCCTCTCAATTTCATCTTTCTGAATGACGGCTTGAATGATCTTTTCCTCCTGGTCTGTGAGGGTTGTCAGATCTAGAGTTGGATTTTTAACTGCAATCAGTCACCTCCCTCGGACGCCCTGAAGGACCAAGTAAATAAGTGACTCCATTTGATAGACTTGGAGATTTTTTATTTGGTGCTCAGCTCGCTATGAACTCAAGTGTAGTCCATACACACTACTTCTAGTAATGTTGGACTGAATTTTGCGTGTGGATTAACTTTCCCAATTAACAATGTCCCTTGCCATCTGGCGAACCCGCTCCGGCTTCAAAGGTACTTGTAATTTACTGTCCCAAGTCAAGGACGAGAGGTCAACATTTTAGTCCAACTGTCCGGTGTAGGGGTTGAACCCCTTACCTCGGCATCAGCACAGCAGATGTTTCAAGAACTCACATGTTTATCCATTCTGCCATGCTGACCTCCGACTTGGAGAATTGACATCACAGACAAAATTAAATACGCTTATTCTTCACCATCGCCATCTGCGACTTAGAGGTTAGTGAACCGCAGTTTTGTCACTTTGTTTTTGTTTTTTGTGCTCGCTTACTTTGAACTCAAGCGTAGTCCATACAAACTACTTCCAGTAGTGCTGGACTGAATTTTGCATGTAGATTACCTTTCTCTATTAACCCCTTTACCGTGGAAAAAAAATTTTTTTTTTGTTATGCAAACTGTGTATTTTTTTTCTTTCATAATTTGATATGTTATGTTGTCCTGGCAAAATAAAATGTTTTTTTAAGTGAAAATGAGTTGTCTTTTAGAAATTGTGAGGAAAATAAGAAATGTTCTGTACTAAATGGTACTGTTCAATAACGAACTAAACTGATACGTATATTAGATGTCAATTGTTTTTAGTAATTATACTTGGTGTGGTAAACACCAAAACATGGAGCTGCACATAGTGCTGTGTCACACTCCGGACAGTAGTATCGTGTCTCTTTACGAAATTTTCTCCCACGGGACCGGGTCTGTTGCAACACACTTTACATCTTTTTTTGTTCTTTCGTACCTTTTTTTTCTTGTTTACTGTCCACTTTCACTTTTGGCATCACGTGATGACCTACTTTTATCTTCCGCTGTTGAACTGGCTGTTGGATTAGCCGCCCTATGCATTTCCTATGCTATTTTTGTACTAACACGAGTTTACTCGGGACGCACGGCACACAGAAGACTTTTACATCTGATGACGAGTTAACTCGTGATGCACGGTTAAAGCCAACAATTTTTATGACGAGTTAACTCGTGACACACGGTAAAGGGGTTAACAGTTCCCCTCGCCATCAGGCGAACCCACTCCGACTTCAGAGGTAGTTTTGTCAGTTCCCAACCTACCGAGTCCAGGGTGTGAAACCAACTGCGAGTGATTTGGAAGCAAAATGCTATTCTTTGATTTTGATAATGTGAGGCTTCAGCTATTCAAACATCAATGGCAAACTACAAAAAAATTGTTGCATATCCCTCGCAGGACATCTGCAATCAACCCCAGGTTTACTTTCTACACAACTCTACGTTCAGTAGTTTGCCATTGCTTTCAGAACGAGAAGTCAGCATTTAAGAACAAATTAATGCCAGTGTAGGGTTTGAACTGCCTACCTCGCCATCAGCTTTATTTATCCTTTCGACCATGTCAATATTTAATGGCAAACTACTGGACACAAAATTACCTAGTAAATCACAAGCAATAAATGCTGGGGTTGATTTCAACATCCTGTAAAAGAATATCCAGCTAACTTTTATTCTTCATCATTTTCTTCTTTGGTGCCGTGTGAAGCAGGTGCCTTTTCTACAGCAGGTGCCTTGTCTGAAGCCATGCCTTTATGCAAATGTAAAGCTCAAGTACCAGTACTGCACACCCTGCTGGTTCCTGCACTTGGAGAGGGGGAAAAGAGCACTGCACTACAGTACAAGTGGAGACTGCTAATTCAGTACTGGGTCAGAAAGACAAGTCTCTGCCTCAGCCTCACCATGCTAGGTAAAAGCTCTTTCCAGGGCACAATGTGACATAAATACCAATACGTTAGACTTAACAGTTAGAACTCTTGTCTTTCAGAGGTCTTCCCAGCCAGCCAGTCAACTAATCAAACAACCAGCAGGAGTTCAGCACAGCCGATTAGGATAAGAGCACTAACTTCTAAACTTCTGGTTTGCTGAATCCGAGGCAGCGGCCTCAACTCCTACACCAGGTCATTCACTCATTCAGTAGCATGTCCTTTGCAGAACCTCGCTCCCATAACAACCTTCCGGAAAACTTCTCGGTCATAAGCAAGATGTCCTGCATCTGATACACCCATCTGGAGATCATCTGCCACATCCTGCGCCCATCTTCTCTTTGGCCTTCCTCTTACTCTCTTCCCAGGCATATATCCCCTCCATTATTGTTCTCTCCAAACTTCCATGACGTTTCAAGTGACCAAAATATTTCAGTTGGGCTAAAATATAGACTTCTCATTCTAGGCATGGGAATGTAAATTACAAGTATTTCAGAAGTAGGAGTGGGTTCACCTGATAGCAAGGGATACTGGTAATAGGGAAAGCTAATCCACAGCAAAAATCAGTCCGGTGCACTAGATAGAAGTAGTATCATGTGAATGGACTCCACTTGAGTTAAAAGTGAACAAAAGCACACACACAGAAACAGCCAACCAATAAACCAAACAACCAACCAGCCAATCAACCAACCAAACTCAAATTGAATCGAACCAGGTGTATTCGAGTTCAAGGTATGCACCATACCTCAGGGTGCCAATCCTCAAACCCAACCCCAACACCAAATATTTTAATTGCATTTAAGCAGGTTTACTTTACTAGGCTACATTTTTACCTGTTGCTCTTCTGAAATGCTCTGGCATCTTGAAAACGAAATGCAGCCAATGCAGATATCAAACGGATACTGCAGCAGGAATCTGAAAACAAACAGGAAGCTCATTCAATACTGTTAGAAGAATTGTATATATTAGATGAAAGTTAAAAGTCTTATGTTATCAGAAACACACATTTGAAAAAGATCAAACCAGACTTAAAAGACGTTGGAGTTTGATAGGACACTTTGAGAAAAGCTTAGAATAATTCAACTAGAAAATTCTTTGTCTGGAATCCATTAAAAAAAAAAAAATTGAGTGAGATTTAAAACATACGGAGGATTATAAAAAGAAATTAACAATATTGGGAGGATATGGATGGAGCTGCATGAGATAGCCAAAGATAGAATGGCTTGGAGTGAGTTGGTTGAGGTCCTATGCCCCAAAGGAGGATAGAGAATGAGAGAAAAAACCAGCATTGCTAAACAGAACCTGCCTGGAAGAAACAAGGGACAAGAGATTAAACAGGCTATCACAGAATGTAAGGGTGTCCCCATGGTAAAATATTGCACACTGAGATCTAAGGTTTTATTCTATGAAAGGTATCTCACTGTCACTGGCTCTGCACAATAGGAATGTGTGGGTAAAATTATCTAAAAATAATAGCAACACTGTCTCATCTCATTACATCTTGTTCCTCTTGTACCTTGCGGTGTCGAGGTGAAGCATAAACAGCAGAAGAGTGCCCGTTTATGGGCTTCATGTCAGCAACACTGTAAACGCCCAATTTAGACTACCCACATTATATTTACAGCATGACTGGATAGATTCTGGTATTTAAAAACACCAAGAGGAATGACTTCACTGTATCAGGTTTGATCTCATTTGGCACGGTCTCTATTCACAGAGTAGCTAACAGCCTGCCAAAAGTGTCACACAGAGCATGAACTCCATAGCTCTCGCAACAACCGCAAGGGTTTTCAGAAAAAACTGCACTCGTGAATCGAATGGCAAAGTCTGAAGACAAACCTACAACCTTCTGAGCACAAGGCAGATGGCTTAACCACTTGGCCACAGAAAGCCCTTGGTATCTGCTATATACTCAATGAAATCCTTGCTGATACAGAGTTGACACACTGATCTGAGATCCTCCAGGTTGAATCTGTAGGAGGTGATTTGAACACCCATGGATAGTTTGACAGTGTGATGTAGGTAATCCTGGTCCCATTAACCCAGACAAACCGTTATAGGAAAAAAAAGTGGGACAACTGTTTCCAAGCAGATATTGGAGCCGAATGAATGCAAAATATAACTGGGCAGATCAATGAATGGAAAAACACAAATGAACGGATAAACCAAAGTCTTTATCAACAAACAACAAGATATGCTTAGCTGGAAAACTGTAGTATCAAAATCACAAACAATAATCCACATTTCTTGTTTGTTTGTTTCTTGATAAAAACTTTGGTTGAAGCATTTGGTTGTATTTGTGTGTTTTTCCTTCTGTCAAGTATCTCAGGAAAATGTTGTGATCATTTGGCTCCCTAACCCTTATAACACATATGGGAATGTTCTACATTTTGGGTTGAAATGCAATTTGTTGAATTCTGAACTTGATCAGCAACTAGTCTAGGATGGAAGCTCCTAAAGGTGGACAGTTAGAGCATGGCTTTGCTGATCTGGTAGCTTCTGCAGCTTGTCTTGTTCCAGACATATTAGTTTTACTTTTCCTCTGGAGTAAACTAGACAGGCCGAGAGAGGGATCACACTGCATAGGCAACTCATGGTTCCTACAATTCAGCCCAGGCTTTGTGCTATGGAGAGGCATAGCTCCATCCCTCTCTTTACTGCCATGGGTTGTAGTTATTATGCTTTATTTTAAGCACAGTGTAACAATCGTCTGTCGCGGTCTAGTGACTTGTAGCAATATCTGCCTTGGGATTCTTTTTTGCTGCACCAATATCTTGGGCTTTATACAAAAATGTCAAGGAGGCATCACGACCGAGAGGTTTTATTGTTCATCCGCAGCTCAGAAATTACCAGATTCATTTCCAGCACGGATCTCCATGGTGAAGTGTTCTGCCTCATGTTCATTTTGTAGGTCCTTGACGTGGGGATATAAATTACCAGTACTTCTGAAGTCAGAGTGGGTTCGCCTAATGGCGAGGAACACTGTTAAAATGGAAAGCTAATCCACATGCAAAATTCAGTCCAGTACTAATAGAAGTAGTGTGAATGGATTATGCTTGAGTTCAAATCGAGAAAGCGCCCCCCCAAAAAATGTGTTAATTTCAGACTGCATCGTTCAGACCACAAGTGCAATATTTTCGGAGACCCCAGGTGATCTCCGCTAGAGCTACAGAGTTCAAGCTTTGTGAGATGCTCTTGGCAGGTGGTTTGCTGAAGATGACCGAACCAGATGGGGTGAAACCTGGTTTAGTGAAGTCCATCCTCTCACCTTTAACCCCTTCTTAACATCCAGTATAGGGTTGTGATTAGGGCTGCATTAGTTTCTAATGATATCACATGTCTCTCTGATCCCTTGGGTAGTGAGATCAGATACTGGTCTTCTCAGACCAAGGGGAAAACCAGGAGGTCCCTGTGCACAAGTTGTATACACTGAGAATCACACAGCACTTGGAAACAGAAAAAAGTAGGCCACAAGGCAACTGATATGGCAAAGTTGTTAGGAGGAAAGAACTTACTTATGGATAGAGCCTATTACCTTTGTTGTGAAATATGTCTAGAGGAAGTAAATGTGACTCAAAGTTGGACACATAGAACTCTGAGTTGAAGATGTGCATAAAAAAGTGTGAATTCTTTTTTCAAAAGAGAAACCACAAAAAGAAAGAGAAACAAGAAGAAAGAAAAACAAGAAAATGAAAGAGGAAAGTGAAACAAGAAGTGGAAAGAGAAACAACAGAAGAAAGAGAAATAAGAAGAAAGAGAAACAAGAAACAGAAAGTGAAACAAGAGATAAACAAAGCTCCACACTGATAGTTACATAAGAGAAACTAAAATACATTACTTACCTTCTCAACTCACTCAAAGAATGATGTGGTAGATTAGCACAATGTGTCATGTCAACTGAAAATATTTCTGTGGAGGAAACAAAGCAACTGTCAGTCAATAGAAAGAAATTATCTCCAAAAATAATATTACTATAATAGAATTATTATCCAGACTGCAGGTACCCTTGCTGGAAACTATAGAATTATCCTTGTTGACTCACATAGACACTTCCTGGAAACAAAAGGATTATCCTTGCTGACTGACAGAAACACCTCCTGGAAACTATATAGTTATCCTTGCTGACTTACAGAAACACATCCTGGAAACAATAGGATTATCCTTGTTGACAGACAGAAACATCTCCTGGAAACAATAGGATTATCCTTGTTGACTGACAGAAACATCTCCTGGAAACAATAGGATTATCCTTGCTGACTGACAAAAACATCTCCTGGAAACAATAGGATTATCCTTGTTGACTGATAGAAAAAACTCCTGGAAACAATAGGATTATCCTTGTTGACTGACAGAAACATCTCCTGGAAACAATATGATTATCCTTGTTTACTGACAGAAACAACTCCTGGAAACAACAGGATTATCCTTGTTGATGACAGAAACATCTCCTGAAAATAATAGGATTATCCTTGCTGACTGACAGAAACTACTCCTGGAAACAATAGGATTATCCTTGCTGACTGTGGCAGAAACACCTCCTGGAAACAATAAGATTATCTTTGTTGACTGAAAGAAATACCTCCTGGAAACAATAGGATTATCCACTTGGTGAGAGGGGACAGGGTCTCCATGACAAAGTGGTCAAATGTCTGCCTCAAACTCAGAAGGTCATAATTTCAATTTTGGACCCCGTCATTTGATTCACAAGTGCAATTTTTTCTGAGACCCATAAGGGTCGTCACTGGAGCTACAGAGTTTGTGCTAAATGTGGTGCTTTCGGCAAATGCTAACCACTCTGCAGAGAGAGACTGAGTCACATAGGATAAGACCCAGTGCTTGAAGTCGACCATCATTGCTGTAACATTTACTCATTTTGACTGACAGAAACAAACTCATGAAAATAGCAGAATTATCCTCTTCAATTGATACTCTCTGAAAACAATACATGTTTAATATAACCACCAGAAATTATCTTTGGAAACATCATCATCATCAAACATATTAGTTCAGAAAATATCTCTGGATACATCACTAGCAACCGGACTTGCTCTAAAACTATCACAGGAAACATCCTCAATAACTATAATAGTTCAGAAACTTATCTCTGGAAAAATCACCACCAACCATATTTGTTCACAAACTATCTCTGGAAACATCATCATAAACCAGACTTGTTTAGAAACTATCTTTAGGACATCACCATCAACCAGACTTGTTCTTAAACTATCTCTGGAAACATCCTCAATAACTATAATAATTCTTCTTCTTCTTCGTTCATCCGGAGTTTTTTTTCGGACGTGATTGCGTTGTGCCTGTTTACAGCAGAGCTGCGTTCTTGCGCCGTTAGGCCGACACATCCGACTTCTGCGGGCATTTGTTGACCGGGTTAACCTTCCCGGAGGGACTATAATAATTCAGAAACTATCTCTGGAAACATCACCACCAACCATATCTGTTCACCAACTATCTCTGGACAACATCATAATTAACCATACTAGTTTAGAAACTATCTCTGGAAACATCAACAAATAAAATAGTTCAGAACTATCTCTTGAATCATCATCAGTAACTAAAATAGTTCAGAAACTATTTATAGAAACATCATCATCAACCATACTAGTTTAGAAACTATCTCTGGAAACATCAACAAATAAAATAGTTCAGAACTTACTCTTGAAATCATCATCAGTAACTAAAAATAGTTCAGAAACTATTTATAGAAACATCATCATCAACCATACTAGTTTAGAAACTATCTCTGGAAACATCAACAACTAAAATAGTTCAGAACTATCTCTCGAATCATCATCAGTAACTAAAATAGTTCAGAAACTATTTATAGAAACATCATCATCAACCATACTAGTTTAGAAACTATATCTGGAAACATCAACAACTAAATAGTCCACAGACTAATCTCTGGAAACATTAACAACTAACATAGACCCGAAACTATCTCTGGAAACATCATCAATCAAACATAATAGTCCAGAAACTATCTCTGGGAATCATCACCATCAACCAGACTAGTAAGTAAGTGGCACCTTGCCGTCTTTACAGATGAAAGTATGTGGATTGAAACTAGAGCTAGAATTCCATCGCACAATGCCTGGGCTTGGATTCAGAGAACACGTGTTGCCCATGTAGCATGATCCCTCTCTCAGCCTTGCCTTGTTTTCTCCAGAGGAAAGGACGACCAGTCGTCTGGAACAAGGTAGGCAGCAGATGCTGCCGGCTCAGCATCAAACCTCCAAGAGCAGAAGGTGGGTAGCAGCCAGGCCCTCACATCTGGGGGATGTGATTTAGAGACGTTCAGCCATATCCCTCAGCTGAGTGCCTTAAACCAAGTGTCTGAACCTGTATGAGCGTGTACTACTGCTCCCCACCTGACACTGTCTTCAGTGCGGATTATGTGACCAGCGAGATTCCACCCGCAGGAGATATTGCTCATCTATGTTGCGAACAAATCTCCACTGAAGACTGACCACTTCTGTATTCGAACTTGGTAAGCATACTGAATAAATAAAACTGTTTCTTTACCAGACTAGTGTCTGTTAATATTCAGTGTAAAGTGTGCTGACATTCCACCGAGGAAATGAGTTGGTATCCTCACATCACTGTGTTGTGATGACCTAATATGTGTTTAACAGCATAGTCTGTTGTGAGATTACCTTTATTCTAAAGAACGTTTACTACATTATAAATGAATGAATAGAAATCGGACACACATGGGAGATTTCGTCAACAAAACAACTCCTTGTAATTACAAATAAATATTTTAAAATCCAACATTGTGACTATATAAGCATTGATATTTCAGACAACAAACAAAGTGATGTGAAATCAATATGTGTGGGGGGAGTCTTAACAAAATAACTCGAAAGTCAATATGTGTAGCAGCTTAAACACGTAATAAAATAAACGGCAGATGTTTTAACAATGTATATGTCATGCCGGCAGTGAGGCAAAGGGGTAACAATTGTGATCCACAATCCCCGCATAGGGCGTTAGAAATTGGTGGCAGGCCATTTGGAAGCAGGCTTGCCTTGGTTGATTTTTAACAATGGTATTTTTGTTTGGTGCTTGCTCGTTTTGAACTCAAGCGTAGTCCATACACTACTTCTAGTAGTACTGGACAGAATTTTGCGTGTGGATTAGCTTTCCCTATTATCAGTATCCCTCGCCATCAGGTGAACCCACTCTGACTTCAGAGGTACGTGTAATTTACATCCCCCAAGTCAAGGATGATAGGTCAACATTATAGTCCAGCTGTCCGGTGTAGGGGTTGAACCCCTTACCTCGGCATCAGCACACCAGGTGTTTAAGAACACGCGTTCTTATCCATTTGGAAATGCTACCTACTAACAATGGTATCAACATTGGTCTTTCTGTAAACAATGGCAAACTACTAAACATAAACTTGCCTTGTAAACCACAAACAGCCCAAACAATGCTGGGGCTGATTGGGATGTCCTGTTAGGTCATGCAACTAACTTTGCATACCATGTTTAGGACTATGTCGTACTGGGTAGGGAAAGAAGTCCCGTCTCTACTAGAAATATGTCCCCCGACCTGCAGGGTGTCAAACCACATGCCTTAACCACTACTGTTACATATTACTGTTGCATATACTTTACAAGACATCGCAGTCAACCCCAGCAATTTTTGGCTGTTTGTGATTTCTCGGCAAGTTTACGTTCAGTAATTTTCCACTGCTTTCTGAAGGACCAGCACTCATACCATTGTATGAAAAACAAAGGCAAGGCGGTCTGCATCCAAATCGCCTGCAGCAGTGTTTCGAATGCAGTATATGGGATTACAAAGTAACCCCTTCACCAGAGCCAGCATCTTATGTCTCCACAGAATAAAAGCCGAGGGGATCCATGGCTGGGAAGCTCCTGCGGTGTCTGTCCCTGGCTCAGAAGGTTCTCGGTTCAGTCTCAGCATAGGGTTGGGAATTTTCCAAGAACCACTGGTTGCTAATGATATCACACTTGCCGCTGATCTCTTGTGTAGTGTGGTTGGATACCTAGTCATATTAGATAATGGTGAAAAAGGAGGTATTGTGAGCAAATTGTGCATGTTAAAAATGCAGCTGTAAATTGCAATGAGCAGGCCCTAAAACCACTGCCCTGGCAAAATGGTTAGGAAGAAAAAAAAACCTATCCATAAGTAGATAGAGACCATTACACTGGAAGAAATCTGTCTAGAGCAAGCAAACAAAACACAAATGCATGCTGAAGGCAAGTACACTCATCTCTGAGATGCATAACTAGGAGTGACGCACTGCCCTCACAAGAAGCACAAAGAAAAGGAAGAACACAAGTCATTACAAATAACTTTAACATTACCAGGCATACTATTTCCAGGCAGTGTTACAATCTACTGTTCTTTTTATCAAAACTGTCACATTAAATATAAACCTCTAATGCAGACAAAAAAGACTTTTTAAAAGACCCATCCTCTACTATATCTTGTTTTTTAAAAGTGGGCAGAAAAGCATCAAAATGACTTTATACAGGCTCTTAAGCGTCAACTTGAACTGACGGCCTCTTCATCACTCTTGAACAAAACACGAGCGAGCTGAACTGTGATAAAGCAGTCTAAAACCCTCTTCATAAACATTCAACTGATGTTGATTTGTAACCGAATAAATAAAGAAACTTTATTTTGTATGGTTAGTTGTTAATACACCGGCTCCTTGGCGAAGGGGTTACGGGCGCAGTTCGTAATCTTGCATACCCGTATTCGAAACACAGCTGCGGGCAATTTAGCAGCAGACCGCCTTGCTTTGGTTTTTTACAAAATGGTATGGGTGCCGGTCGTTCAGAAAGCAATGGCAAACTACTGAACATAAACTTGCCAAGAGATCACAACAGCAAAAATGGCTGGTGTTGACTGCAATGTCCTGTAAAGGATATGCAACTAACAAAAAGTGGTTAATACAGAATAAACATCATGTACATGGCACCTTGCCGACTTGACAGAAGATAGTTATTGTGATTAAAAATGAAAAGGCATAATAATATCACCACAGCACAAAGCTGGGCTGAATTGTAGAGACCATAAGTTGCCCATGCAGCATGATCCCTCTCTCAGCCTGTCTAGTTTACTCCAGAGGAAAAGTAACACCAATACATCTGGAACAAGACTAGCTGTAGAAGCTGCTGGATCAGCAAAGCAATACTGTAACTGTCCGCCTGTCGGTGCTTCCATCCTAGACCAGTTGCAGACCAGAGCTTAGGGCCTGGTCTGCCCTGCCATGACATTTAGCCTTTAGGTTGCATTTCCTTGAAACAAGATAAGGCTTGTACCCTCCCAATTGCACTCCTCCACCTGAAGCCTTTTGGGGTGTTGGGTTTGGTCAGCACCACATTAGCACCAAAGCATGCAGGTAAACCCAAAGGAATTATGGGCATTGAGAAGGACTTGAAAGAAAATAAAGATGGAAATTAGTGAATAACAGTATGGACTTGATGAAGGGAAAGGTACACATAATGCAATATTCACATTGCAAACACTAATAGAGAGATCAATAGAGACACATACAAACATATACCTGTGCTTTATAGATTATACCAAGACACTTGATAAAGTGAAACATAATAAAATGATACAATGTTGGAAGATATTTAAATTGATGGGGCAGATCTCAGAATAATAAAGAATACTTACTGGAAACAAGCAGCAGCAATAAAATGGGAAATAAACAGGAACATTTTGAACAGATAAAGCTAGGAGCAAGTCAAGAATTATTTTGCAATCAGATCTTTTCTCTCCATAAAGTGAAATAATAATGAGAGAGATTAAAGAGAGGCCAGGAATACAACAATCTTTGCTATGTAGATGAAATAGTCACAATAGCTGAAAATACAAAAGATCTTCAACATCTTTTAGACAGTGTAGTAATAGAGAGTGCAAAACAGGACATAAAGGGTAAATGCTTAACCAAGTTTATAAATGTAAATACCTAGGGGCAATCATAACATCAGATGGAAGATGTGTGACAGAGATTACGATTAATACGACAGCAGAATAGACAAAGCAAAAGCTGCATTTCAGACAATGAAAAGTATATTATCCAATAAGTCATTATCATGGAATGTAAGAGAGTGCTGAAATGTTATACAGAACCTGTTCTACTGTATGGCACTGAATCATGGAATGTAAGAAAGAGAGTGCTGAAATGTTATACAGAACTTGTTCTACTGTAGTGCAGTGAATCATGGAATGTAAGAAGAGAGAACTGAAATGTTATACAGAACTTGTTCTACTGTATGGCACTGAATCATGGAATGTAAGAAGAGAGTACTGAAATGTTATACAGAACCTGTTCTACTGGCAGAGAATCATGGAATGTAAGAAAGAGAGTACTGAAATGTTATACAGAACCTGTTCTACTGTATGGCACTGAATCATGGAATGTAAGAAAGAGAGTGCTGAAATGTTATACAGAACTTGTTCTACTGTACGGCAGTGAATCATGGAATGTAAGAGAGGACTGAAATGTTATACAGAACTTGTTCTACTGTATGGCACTGAATCATGGAATGTAAGAAAGAGAGTGCTGAAATGTTATACAGAACTTGTTCTACTGTATGGCACTGAATCATGGAATGTAAGAAAGAGAGTACTGAAATGTTACACAGAACCTGTTCTACTGTATGGCAGTGAATCATGGAATGTATGAAAGAGAGTACTGAAATGTTATACAGAACCTGTTCTACTGGCAGTGAATCATGGAATGTAAGAGAGTACTGAAATGTTATACAGAACTTGTTCTACTGTATGGCACTGAATCATAGAATGTAAGAAAGAGAGTACTGAAATGTTATACAGAACCTGTTCTACTGTATGGCAGTGAATCATGGAATGTAAGAAAGAGAGTACTGAAATGTTATACAGAACTTGTTCTACTGTATGGCAGTGAATCATGGAATGTAAGAGAGTACTGAAATGTTATACAGAACTTGTTCTACTGTATGGCACTGAATCATGGAATGTAAGAAAGCGAGTACTGAAATGTTATACAGAAACCTGTTCCTACTGTTATGGCAGTGAATCATGGAATGTAAGAAAGAGAGTACGAAATGTTATACAGAACCTGTTCTACTGTATGGCACTGAATCATGGAATGTAAGAAAGAGAGTACTGAACTGTTATACAGAAACTTGCTTCTACTGTATGGCAGTGAATCCATGGAATGTAAGAGAGTGCTGAAATGTTATACAGAACTGTTCTACTGTACGCAGTGAATCATGGATGTAAGAGAGTGTCTGAAATGTTATACAGAACCTGTTCTACTGTATGGCAGTGAATCATGGAATGTAAGAAAGAGAGTGCTGAAATGTTATACAGAACTGTTCTACTGTATGGCACTGAATCATGGAATGTAAGAAAGAGAGTGCTGAAATGTTATACAGAACCTGTTTCTACTGTATGGAAGTGAATCATGGAATGTAAGAAAGAGAGTGTGAAATGTTATACAGAACCGTTACTGGCAGTGAATCATGGAATGTAAGAAAGAGCTGCTGAAAATGTTATACAGAACCTGTTCTACTGGCAGTGAATCATGGAATGTAAGAAAGAGAGTGCTGAACTAGTTATACAGAAACCCGTTTCTACTGTATGGAAGTGAATCATGGAATGTAAGAAAGAGAGTGCTGAAATGTTACACAGAACTGTTCTACTGTATGGCAGTGAATCATGGAATGTAAGAAAGAGAGTGCTGAAATGTTATACAGAACTGTTCTACTGTATGGAAGGACTCATGGAATGTAAGAAAGAGAGTGCTGAAATGTTACACAGAACCGTTCTACTGTATGGCAGTGAATCATGGAATGTAAGAAAGAGAGTGCTGAAATGTTACACAGACCCTGTCTACTGTATGCAGGAATCATGGAATGTAAGAAAGAGAGTGCTGAAATGTTATAAGAACCTGTTCTACTGTCTATGGCAGTGAATCGGGAATGTAAGAAAGAGAGTGCTGAAATGTTATACAGAACTTGTTCTACTGTATGGCACTGAATCATGAATGTAAGAAAGAGAGTGCTGAAATGTTATACAGAACCTGTTCTACTGTATGGAAGTGAATCATGGAATGTAAGAAAGAGAGTGCTGAAATGTTATACAGAACCTGTTCTACTGGCAGTGAGGAATATGGAATGTAAGAAAGAGAGTGCTGAAATGTTATACAGAACCTGTTCTACTGGCAGTGAATCATGGAATGTAAGAAAGAGAGTGCTGAAATGTCTATACAGAAACTGTTCTACTGTATGCAGTTGAATCATGGAATGTAAAGAAAGAGGAGTGACTGAAATGTCTACACAGAACCTGTTCTACTTAGTATGGCAGTGAATCATGGAATGTAAGAAAGAGAGTGCTGAAATGTATACAGCAACCTGTTCTACTGTATGGAAGTGAATCATGGAATGTAAGGAAAGAGAGTGCTGAAAATGTTACACAGAACCTGTTTCTACTGTACTGGCAGTGAATCATGGAATGTAAGAAAGAGAGTGCTGAAATGTTACACAGAACCTGTTCTACTGTATGGCAGTGAATCATGGAATGTAAGAAAGAGAGTGCTGAAATGTTATACAGAACCTGTTCTACTGTATGGCAGTGAATCGTGGGATGTAAGAAAGAGAGTGCTGAAATGTTATACAGAACCTGTTCTACTGTATGGCAGTGAATCATGGAATGTAAGAAAGAGAGTACTGAAATGTTACACAGAACCTGTTCTACTGTATGGCAGTGAATCATGGAATGTAAGAAAGAGAGTACTGAAATGTTACACAGAACCTGTTCTACTGTATGGCAGTGAATCATGGAATGTAAGAAAGAGAGTACCTGAAATGTTACACAGAACTTGTTCTACTGTATGGCAGTGAATCATGGAATGTAAGAAAGAGAGTGCTGAAATGTTATACAGAACCTGTTCTACTGTATGGCAGTGAATCATGGAATGTAAGAAAGAGAGTACTGAAATGTTACACAGAACCTGTTCTACTGTATGTCAGTGAATCATGGAATGTAAGAAAGAGAGTACTGAAATGTTATACAGAACCTGTTCTACTGTATGGCACTGAATCATGGAATGTAAGAAAGAGAGTACTGAAATGTTATACAGAACCTGTTCTACTGTATGGCAGTGAATCATGGAATGTAAGAAAGAGAGTACTGAAATGTTACACAGAACCTGTTCTACTGTATGTCAGTGAATCATGGAATGTAAGAAAGAGAGTACTGAAATGTTATACAGAACCTGTTCTACTGTATGGCAGTGAATCGTGGAATGTAAGAAAGAGAGTGCTGAAATGTTATACAGAACCTGTTCTACTGTATGGCAGTGAATCGTGGAATGTAAGAAAGAGAGTACTGAAATGTTACACAGAACTTGTTCTACTGTATGGCAGTGAATCATGGAATGTAAGAAAGAGAGTACTGAAATGTTATACAGACTTGTTCTACTGTATGGCAGTGAATCATGGAATGTAAGAGAGTGCTGAAATGTTATACAGAACTTGTTCTACTGTATGGCACTGAATCATGGAATGTAAGAAAGAGAGTACTGAAATGTTATACAGAACCTGTTCTACTGTATGGCAGTGAATCGTGGAATGTAAGAAAGAGAGTACTGAAATGTTATACAGAACCTGTTCTACTGTATGGCAGTGAATCGTGGAATGTAAGAAAGAGAGTACTGAAAATGTTATACAGAACCTGTTCTACTGTATGGCAGTGAATCGTGGAATGTAAGAAAGAGAGTGCTGAAATGTTATACAGAACTTGTTCTACTGTATGGCACTGAATCATGGAATGTAAGAAAGAGAGTACTGAAATGTTATACAGAACTTGTTCTACTGTATGGCACTGAATCATGGAATGTAAGAAAGAGAGTACTGAAATGTTATACAGAACCTGTTCTACTGTATGGCAGTGAATCGTGGAATGTAAGAAAGAGAGTGCTGAAATGTTATACAGAACCTGTTCTACTGTATGGCAGTGAATCGTGGAATGTAAGAAAGAGAGTACTGAAATGTTACACAGAACTTGTTCTACTGTATGGCAGTGAATCATGGAATGTAAGAAAGAGAGTGCTGAAATGTTATACAGAACTTGTTCTACTGTATGGCACTGAATCATGGAATGTAAGAAAGAGAGTACTGAAATGTTATACAGAACTTGTTCTACTGTATGGCAGTGAATCATGGAATGTAAGAGAGTGCTGAAATGTTATACAGAACTTGTTCTACTGTATGGCACTGAATCATGGAATGTAAGAAAGAGAGTACTGAAATGTTATACAGAACCTGTTCTACTGTATGGCAGTGAATCGTGGAACGTAAGAAAGAGAGTACTGAAATGTTATACAGAACCTGTTCTGTATGGCAGTGAATCATGGAATGTAAGAAAGAGAGTGCTGAAATGTTATACAGAACTTGTTCTACTGTATGGCACTGAATCATGGAATGTAAGAAAGAGAGTGCTGAAATGTTATACAGAACCTGTTCTACTGTATGGAAGTGAATCATGGAATGTAAGAAAGAGAGTGCTGAAATGTTATACAGAACCTGTTCTACTGGCAGTGAATCATGGAATGTAAGAAAGAGAGTGCTGAAATGTTATACAGAACCTGTTCTACTGGCAGTGAATCATGGAATGTAAGAAAGAGAGTGCTGAAATGTTATACAGAACCGGTTCTACTGTATGGAAGTGAATCATGGAATGTAAGAAAGAGAGTGCTGAAATGTTACACAGAACCTGTTCTACTGTATGGCAGTGAATCATGGAATGTAAGAAAGAGAGTGCTGAAATGTTATACAGAACCTGTTCTACTGTATGGAAGTGAATCATGGAATGTAAGAAAGAGAGTGCTGAAATGTTACACAGAACCTGTTCTACTGTATGGCAGTGAATCATGGAATGTAAGAAAGAGAGTGCTGAAATGTTACACAGAACCTGTTCTACTGTATGGCAGTGAATCATGGAATGTAAGAAAGAGAGTGCTGAAATGTTATACAGAACCTGTTCTACTGTATGGCAGTGAATCGTGGATGTAAGAAAGAGAGTGCTGAAATGTTATACAGAACCTGTTCTACTGTATGGCAGTGAATCATGGAATGTAAGAAAGAGAGTACTGAAATGTTACACAGAACCTGTTCTACTGTATGGCAGTGAATCATGGAATGTAAGAAAGAGAGTACTGAAATGTTACACAGAACCTGTTCTACTGTATGGCAGTGAATCATGGAATGTAAGAAAGAGAGTACTGAAATGTTACACAGAACTTGTTCTACTGTATGGCAGTGAATCATGGAATGTAAGAAAGAGAGTGCTGAAATGTTATACAGAACCTGTTCTACTGTATGGCAGTGAATCATGGAATGTAAGAAAGAGAGTACTGAAATGTTACACAGAACCTGTTCTACTGTATGTCAGTGAATCATGGAATGTAAGAAAGAGAGTACTGAAATGTTATACAGAACCTGTTCTACTGTATGGCACTGAATCATGGAATGTAAGAAAGAGAGTACTGAAATGTTATACAGAACCTGTTCTACTGTATGGCAGTGAATCATGGAATGTAAGAAGAGAGTACTGAAATGTTACACAGAACCTGTTCTACTGTATGTCAGTGAATCATGGAATGTAAGAAAGAGAGTACTGAAATGTTATACAGAACCTGTTCTACTGTATGGCAGTGAATCGTGGAATGTAAGAAAGAGAGTGCTGAAATGTTATACAGAACCTGTTCTACTGTATGGCAGTGAATCGTGGAATGTAAGAAAGAGAGTACTGAAATGTTACACAGAACTTGTTCTACTGTATGGCAGTGAATCATGGAATGTAAGAAAGAGAGTACTGAAATGTTATACAGAACTTGTTCTACTGTATGGCAGTGAATCATGGAATGTAAGAGAGTGCTGAAATGTTATACAGAACTTGTTCTACTGTATGGCACTGAATCATGGAATGTAAGAAAGAGAGTACTGAAATGTTATACAGAACCTGTTCTACTGTATGGCAGTGAATCGTGGAATGTAAGAAAGAGAGTACTGAAATGTTATACAGAACCTGTTCTACTGTATGGCAGTGAATCGTGGAATGTAAGAAAGAGAGTACTGAAATGTTATACAGAACCTGTTCTACTGTATGGCAGTGAATCGTGGAATGTAAGAAAGAGAGTGCTGAAATGTTATACAGAACTTGTTCTACTGTATGGCACTGAATCATGGAATGTAAGAAAGAGAGTACTGAAATGTTATACAGAACTTGTTCTACTGTATGGCAGTGAATCATGGAATGTAAGAGAGTGCTGAAATGTTATACAGAACCTGTTCTACTGTATGGCAGTGAATCATGGAATGTAAGAAAGAGAGTACTGAAATGTTATACAGAACCTGTTCTACTGTATGGCACTGAATCATGGAATGTAAGAAAGAGAGTGCTGAAATGTTATACAGAACTTGTTCTACTGTATGGCAGTGAATCATGGAATTTAAGAAAGAGAGTACTGAAATGTTACACAGAACCTGTTCTACTGTATGGCACTGAATCATGGAATGTGAATGAACAAATTAGGAAAAGCTTAGAAGCAACAGAGATGTGGTTCCTGAGACAAAGTTGCAATCACCTTGGACTGCCAAAGCATTTAACAACGATTGCCTGAAAGAAGCTAATGAAAATAGAACATTATATACAACTATAACAAAATGAGAAAAGTGGCATTAAAAAACATTGTGGCGACCGGAAACATCAGTGGGAAAAGAGGCAAACCAAGAGAAATCATGCTGGATAGACTGAGGTGGTTGCATGGAGGAATATCAGAGTTGATCCATAACTTCAAAGACCAAGATATGTGGAGAGACATGAATGCCTATGCCAGCTGGTAGGGCACATGATGATGATGATGATGATGATGATACTGAAGGAAGTAAATGGGTGTCAAAGTAAATGCAGATCTTCAACATACATCAAGTTTGTAGATGTTCAAGCTATTGTACCAATCATGGAACATTTGGGCCAAAGTATAACAACGGATGTGTACTGTGAGAATGGCATTACAATTTGAATTGTAATTGCCACTTTTCAAGATAAGCTCTAAACAGTGACAATGAAAAATATAACTATCGGAAAAGAACTCCATACACAATAGTAAAGAGGCCTATAGCGGCTGCAGAGTGAACAGACTAAATATGTCAATGAAAAGCACAATGCATGACAGCATCTGGAAAAAAATTAATGAATATAGCAATATGCTCAGGATGCTTCTTTGTCTTCTTTTCCTATCTGTTTCTATCTTCTCTCCCTTTACCTTCTTATCCTTCTTCTTCCTTGTTCAATAACTACATCTATCTCTGTCATAAAGTTAACAGTAACCATGGCCTGGTCATAGATTACTACACGAAGACCAAATTAATTGTATTTATGTCAAATAAACAGCAATCGGAAGTGGCACATTACATCATTCACCTGAATGCATGCACCTGGATACGCCAGGGTAAAAGGTAATGTGATTCTTGACCCAAAACCAAACCAAACATTCAACCTCTATGACCCTTGACTAAAAACCAAACCAAATATCCAACCTATATGATCCTTGACCAAAAACCACAGCAGGCATCTAACCTATATGATTCTTAACCAAAAACCAAAGCAAGCATCCAATCTATATGATCCTTGACCAAAAACCAAAGCAAGCATCCAACCTATATGATCCTTGACCAAAAACCAAAGCAAGCATCCAACCTATATGATCCTTGACCAAAAACCAAAGCAAGCATCCAACCTATATGATCCTTGACCAAAAACCAAAGCAAGCATCCAACCTACATGATCCTTGACCAAAAACCAAAGCAAGCATCCAACCTACATGATCCTTGACCAAAAACCAAAGCAAGCATCCAACCTATATGATCCTTGACCATAAACCAAACCAAACCAAATATCCAACCTATATGATCCTTGACCATAAACCAAACCAAACATCCAACCTATATGATCCTTGACCAAAAACCAAATCAAACATTCCACCTACATGATCCTTGACCAAAAACCCAACCAAACATTCAACCTACATGATCTTTGACCATAAACCAAACCAAACATCCAACCTATATCAGATAACAATGTAAACAAAAACACACAAACTCAAGTTTGCTTTTCTAAATGAAAACATATAATCCTTTAAGCCTCCCTAGGAAATAATCAATAAAACAAACTGAAAAAGCAAAAAAGAACTGCAGTTTGTAATTATAAAGTCGTCAGTTTTCAAAAGCCGACATAGGACACTAAAAGTAGAAATGTTTATCACAGGCAAAAACTTGCACATGTGTATAAAAATGTGACAGTATCACTAGCACTGTATGGATCACAGTATGTATCACAGTGCAATATGGCTCTATATTAAAATGTGTATATTATAATGTGTATACAAGTAAATGGAAATATTCTTAAACAAGTGAATCTGTACAATTATCTCGGAACAGTCATAACACCTGATGGGAGATGCCTTGGAGAGATTGTAACAAGAAAAAGTCCAGCATTATACAGCTCAGTATCGTAGTACTACATATATGACAAAGTACCACAGTACTGTAAAGTCGAGCATTATACAGTGCAGCATTGTAGTACTACATATGACAAAGTATCACAGCACTGTATGGATCACTATCACCAAACTGTAGGGCTCCAGATCATAGAAAAAAATAGGCGATATGGGAGTTGAACCTATCATCTCCAAAAGGTAACAGCATCTCACTAAAGGAAACAATACCAATGCTTGAGCAGCTATCACAGTACTATGTATGACTCTGTATTATGGTGGTATACAGCTCATTTTCTGTATCGTTGTCATTTAACATTGCCAGTGTGTTTCCATTTGGGTCAGTATGATTATGTTTCATTCTTTGTCAATCCCCTTCATTTTCACAGCACTACTGTATGGTGTGCATGGCTCATTTTCACAGCACTGCTCAGTGTCAAAGCATTAATTAATGCATGCTCATTTTCACAACACCACTGTATGGCTCAGTAGCAAAGCACTAATTTATGCTCATTTTTACAGCACAGCTGTATGGCTCAGTAACAAAGTTCTAAGTAGGTTATTATCATAGTAATGCAGCAAGCCTCACTATCACAATGCTTGATAGGTTATTATCATAGTACTACTGTATGACTCAGTAGCCTATATGTAACGTGTAAAGTCTGATGACTCATACACTTGTAAACAACACTTCAAACTCCAATTATCCTATATTCCACTGTATATATAATACGCTCTCACTCTGTCCGCCATATGGATGTCATCCAGCGTTGACATAACCAGCTGCTGCAGCCTGTATACCTATTAAACATATCTAGTTCAGGGTACACATAGACATCATCAAGCACCTTGACAACTGACACTGCTGACAAGGCTTGTTCACACATCTCATTCTCTATTATTATTTATAGATCTGGGGGGCCAGCATGGCCGAATGGATAAGAGCACTTGTTCTTAAACATCTAATATGCTATGCCGAGGTAGCAGGTTCAACTCCTAAAACGGTCAGTTGGACTAAAATGCTGACTTCTTGTCCTTGACTAGTGAATGTAAAGTACTTCTGAAGTTGGAGTGGGTTCGCCTGATGGTGAGGGACACTGGTAATAGGGAAAACTAATTCACACGCAAAAATCAGTCCAGTGCATTAGACGTAGTAACACGTGTATGGACTACAGTTGAGTTCAAAGCAAGCGAAGGAAAATTATAATTTATACATTCACGTTCTGATGTAATTTGACTTTATCTGTCAAATGAAATATTTCACTGCACACTTGGGTAATTCCATAAGTGCTCCTGTCTCCTCCTCTAGATGACACAGGGAGAATGTCAACACAGCACACAAAATCCATTCAACGGTGAGGATCCAAATGTGTGTATATCAGAAACCAATCACACTATAAATAATCGTTTGTGAGTTAAAAGTTAGTTGCATATCCTTTACAGAACGTAGCAGTCAATCCCAGGATTTTTTTTGTTGTTTGAGATTTCTGGGTAAGCTTACATTCAGTAGTTTGCCATTGCTTTCTGAATGACAGGCACTCATACCATTTCATAAAAAACCAGCGTACGGCGGTCTTCTGCCAAATCGCCCACAGCTGTGTTTCGAACACAGTATGCAGGATTATGAACTGCGTCCGTAACTCTTTGCCACAGAGTCTGTGTTTGTGGGTAGGTTTTGGAATTTTTGAAATTCAGCCTGGACAGCAGCATTTTCAGCATAAACTGGGTGTATATTTAATGACTGTGCAGTGTTTGAACAATTTTGCCGGTCCAAGTTTTGTATTCACCCTCTAAAAAGTTCATGCAACATAACATGATGGTCACTACTAAATGTAAATCTTGCCTAGTACATTAACAGCAGCTGAAAAATGCTGGTGTTGACTGCAACGTCCTGGAAGAGATATGTAACATTTATTTTAAAAAAAACATTAATAGGTAAATACAAAACTTGGACCGGCAATATTTTCAAACACTGCAGTCATTAAAAATACACCCTGTACTTGTCAATATGTAACTTTCAAGGAATTTTTAACAAGTGCTTTGTATGTCTTTGATTTTCCATCGAGGCAGGGAATTTTTAAAAATTCACCCGGGCTCCACATTCAACCTAGCCTAAAATGAGTGCCAGTAAATGTTTGGGGAGTAAAGGCGGCCGGCGTGACATTGACTACATCATTCATTCATTGCCATTTGGTCTATACAAACACAGGTCTAGAAAGATATACTCAGCATCCTAAGTGGTCTAGTGGATAGAACTCTGTGTCGTCCCCTTATACTCAATACATCTCATGAATGGGAGTCTCAGTGGTGAAGTGGTCAAGCCATTTGTCTCGCACTCCGAAGGTTGTGGGTTCGAT
>JACEFZ010009453.1:0-12500 GCA_014155875.1 Cepaea nemoralis
GTGGTAATAGATGACCTAATGTCCGAGACAGATGATAAGGTGACTAAACTTTTTACGAAATGCAGTCATCATCGCAATCTCAGTGTCATGTATATAGTCCAGAATCTCTTTGGGAAGAATAAAGAGCAAAGAACTATTAGTTTGAACTCGCATTACCTAGTGGTATTTAAAAATCCACGTGACGGGTCTCAGATTACCAACCTGGCCAAACAGATGTATCCAGGCCGCGTGTCATATGTCCAAGAGAGTTTTAAGGACGCGACAGCGGTTCCACACGGTTATTTGCTGTTTGACCTTCGACAGGAAACACCGGATCAGCTCCGCTTACGAAGTCATATTTTTCCAGATCAGCGTCAAGTCGTCTACGTGCCTAAATAATATGTCCCACCGAATAAAACGACACGGGGCCATGCTGCGATTTCTAGGTGAGGCGAAGCCAACTGACGTGAAAGCGGTAATTAAATCGGCATCCCCAGATCTCGTCCAATCAATTTGCGAGTGCTGTCACAATGTTTTAAAAGGTAATGTTTCACTGACACCGGTTCAGAAGAGACGTTTGCGCAGACACAAGAGCAGTCTGAGATCGTTCACGCGTAAGAAGCTATCTATCAAGAAGAGGAAACAAATCTTACATCAAGGTGGATTCATAGGCGCTTTATTAGGTCCTATTCTCAACGTATTGAAACGCATCGTTGGCTTATAATGAAGAAAATGATCTTGATCGATTCCCGGATGCTGGAAAAACCTTATATACCACCCAATACACTAACAGATAACTTGCGCGACTTGGATCAGCAAATGCAACATGTCCTGGAGAACGAAGATCTACCACGGGAAAAAGCCCGAGTGTATCAACAGACTTTGCAGCGGTATCTGAATCGACTTGGTCAGTACAGACATAACCCGTTGGGGACAGTGGATATCAAGAAACAAAAACCCGAAGTCAGTACTTTACCACCTTCAGTCGCCGAGACACCGCTTTAGCTGGCTACAAGTCAACCAGCACCTATTCAACCGGTTAAAAGTCAAGTAGTCGAGTCCAAAGCAGTGGAGACACCACCTTACAGATTTAGGCGAAGCAAAAACAAGAGTAGAATACCTACACCCAAGTGGGAAAAATGGCCTCGCAATTAAGGAAATATTACTACGACCCTCAGAAACCCGGAGCTTACGGCGGAGCCACCGTTTTAAAACGGAATACTAAATTGAAAAAGGTAGAGACCTGGCTACGACATCAGGATACGTATACATTACATAAACCGACTTGATAGATATGAGAAAATTACAAAGATATAATGATGGGATGTCGTACCTAGTGACGTGTCTCGATGTGTTCAGTAAATATGCTTGGGCCATCCCGATCAAGAAGAAAACGGGGAAAGAACTAGTGGACACCGTGAGAAAAATTTTTGCCGATAGACAACCGATAAATTTTCAGACCGATAAAGGATCGGAATTTGTCAACCGGACTTTATTAAAATTTCTGAAAGATCGAGGTGTGCATTTCTTCACCACTAAGAATGAAGATGTGAAAGCCGCCATAGTGGAAAGATTCAATCGAACCCTGAAAGAAAAACATGTGGCGCTATTTCACCAAGACCAATAAACGTCGATACTACGACGTGATAGATAAACTGATCTGCAACTACAACGGGTCGTATCACAGAAGTATTCGCATGACGCCTATGCAAATCAACAATGCTAATCAAAACGAGGTGTGGAATAACCTGTATCAGAAGACTTTCGATAGAAAAGTGTATTTTACACACGGCGATCGAGTCAGACTGGCTCAACCCAAACAACCTTTTAAAAAGGGGTATACGCCCTTCTGGACAGAAGAACTGTTTACCATCAGTCGTATAAACCAGCCCAGTTCGGTCACGTATGTGCTCAAAGACGATTCGGGGGAAGAACTTCAAGGGTCATTCTACAGAGAAGAAATACAACTCGTCGGAGACAAGCAAGTGTTTCGCGTTGAATCAGTCTTACAAGAACGACCCAGACGAGGTGGTAAAGAGTACTTAGTCAAGTGGTTCGGGTATCCCAAGTCATTCAACAGTTGGGTCTCAGACCTAACCAGCTACTAATGGATGAAACCAACGTGGAAACTAACCAAAATACCACAGAAGGAGAAAGAAATTCGGCCTGGTGCATGTTTGGTCGGCGAGTGCCGCGACTAGAGATTGTCTTCTTCTGTCAACTGCTCGTTATATACACCGTCATTGCAGTATCACTATTCAATCTGTCTCGAGACAGCGTCGACGCAGCCGAGGGCAAGTTGTGGATCGCTTTGCTAAGCAGCTGTCTGGGTTACATGCTACCAAACCCGAAAATATGAGTTTCTACGTGTCATTACCGAGCAATGCCTCGCCTAACATGTTTCCCAAGAACACTCCAGGTCACTATTTCGTCAAGTTACCGCAGACTATTGAGGTGAATCAACACTACGAAGTGGGTCTGGCCGAAATTCAATTTCCCAACTACTACTGCAATGTGCTAGAGCATGAAGTGTGGATAAGATACAACTCACCCACCAGAGGAAATTCCAGAAAACTGTGTCCCCCAGGTCTGTACAGCTCACCAGCCACGTTTATAGCGGAGCTGAATCGAATAATGAAAGAGTCGGAGGTGGACGATCAGACGCGAATCAGATTCTTTTTCGATAATACCTCAAAGAAAGTCATCGTGAAAATATTCGAACCGGGGGCCGTGGCTATGTTTAGCGAAACGTTGAAAGAGATATTAGGACTTCACTCCTCGAAGATATCACACACCAACCCATTAATGGAAGGCCAACTGGCGATAGACCTAAATAACGACCTGCAAAATATCTACGTCTACTGCGATCTCATAGCGGCGAGACCAGTCGGAGACGTCATGGTTCCATTACTGAGGACGGTTCCTATCATGAGTCAACTGTCGGCTTCTGTGTATCGCGCCTACGACAATCCTCATTACGTACCGCTGAATCGGTACTCCTTCGACACGGTGGAAATCCTTTTAACCACAGATACGGGCACAAACGTCTCATTCACTTCCGGGACTTCGGTGCTGACGTTACATTTTCGAATTCGGAGGAGATCAGACCTAGAATAATGAAATACGTGGCGTTACGTCGAAATCCCAGACTATACGAAAACTTTTACTGTAATCAATCTGGTCATGGCATGCCGGTCTTTGTCGGTGGTCGGAGTCAGAGAGGTCGGGGTATCGGTAGTTTCTTCAGTGGACTCGGTCGCACAATTCTACCCTGGCTAAAGACCGGTGGTAAGGCCCTACTCAGAGAAGGGCTCGGGACAGATCTGCGAGTGGCCCAAGATGCTTTGGCTGGTAGAAATGTTGGGGATTCCTTCAAAGAGCACGCCAAGCAAGCCGGTCAGCGTCTACTACAAGGATCTGCCAACCACGTTAGCCAATCAGGTAGCGGTATCAGAAGAAAGAGGCGAACAGCGCCACCTGGGGAGCCCAGTAAACGTATAAAACTAGCCCCCGCACAACGTCGAGCTCATAAGAAGAAGCAGCATCATTCGGATATCTTTGCATAATGGCTCTGATTCACCCTCATTCATGCGAATGTCTTCATTCTGGTCTGGATCTATTTAGTGTACCACCCACGCAGACCGCCGTGGAAGAGGGACAATTTCTGGAGATACATCCTTTAGCTTCGCTAGCACCTGGTGCACCCATTGAATTTGCCATCTCTGGCGCCAGTGAAGAGTATCTGGATCTGTTTAACACTTTCTTACACGTCAGAGCTAAAGTCACATTACCCAATGGTGACAAACTACCACCCACGGCTGAGATCGCACCCGTCAACTATTACCTGCATAGTTTATTTTCTCAAGTGGACGTCTCACTCAACGACACGCTAATCACCCCTAGTGAAAATACGTATCCGTATAGAGCCTACTTGGAAGCGACGTTGAACCATGGCGAAGAAGCCAAAAAGAGTCATCTCTCAGCCGCCCTCTATTACTACGACACGGCTAAATTCCTCGATGAAACACAGGGCGAAAACAACAAAGGACTAAGAACACGACGTCAGCTAGCCAGTGAGAATCAAGAAATAGATATGATGGGTCGACTACACGCCGACATTTTTGTGCAAGATCGCTACATGATAAACGGTGTGGATGTGAACATTAAGCTGACTCCATCCAAGGTCACCTTTAACCTCTTGGCTCCCGACGTGGCGCTTGGTTATTCATCTATTATATCTCATGCCACGCTGGTTGTTCGTAAAGCCAGACTGAATGCAGCCATCGCGCTCGCCCACGAGAAAGCCTTGCTGAGAGCCAACGCGAAATTCCAGTTCAAGCGTGTGGTGCTAACAACATTAGCTATCCCCCTGTAATATAATAAAAACGCCCCTACCCTTTCCTATTTATGGACTCCCTTAAAAATAAACAAACCCTTACAATTACTGTTTAAGTAACTTACTTAATGTAGGAGAAAATAAAACAGCGATAGACTGATCGTGGCACAGCTAAATTTATTTTGGCTTGTTTTCTCTCCCGTACCTGGCCAATCCTGGCGAGGGGGAAAACAAAGACTGAAGCGGCCATTTCTAGTCAAGAGAACACGCAAGAAAGTCGACCTTTCCCTTCGGGGAGAAGGTATTTTGCCTTTAAAACATGATTCTCTTCAAGCTATTGAAGAGAAGCAGGTGGTGGTTGAATTTGGTGGGACTATATCACTAACACTGGATCCTGGGTCAACAGCCATAAAGTGAATGTCCAAACCATAGTCTGGATCTAGCAATACCTCAATGTTTACTGCGGCGCTCAATAGCTCCATAGCGAGCAACAGAAAAGTTGAAGATAACTGATTGGGTGAGTGATTAAGTCCTATTTTCGTAGGAAGATCCAGGATGGACTTCAAGATCTAATAATCTACAAAGATGAAGATCAACAAAGTAACTCACAACAGTGACTCGTCAGTTATACGTTTGAGAAGAATCATCTATGGCCTCATCATTCAACAAAATCAGTGAAACTATGGGACAATCCTTCTACAAGTTATTAAAACTAACAACAGTGAGTAATCTTCATCTGTTGGTTGGATTACCAAGTTAATATCCACAATGGATAAGTCTTCGAAAGAACATCTCACAGCTGCAACAGTCAAACATAAGGTTCCAGCCATGCAACACCAAGTTCTAGCTATGAACACCCACCCAAACAAATGGGAAGAAGACATTGAAATAATACAACCAAGGTACCAACTGAAAACCATACCTACACCAGATTACCTCAAGGTTCCCAAACCTAACACACACAAAAAAGACCATATGAAAGCAGCTAGCGGAGTAAATGCCTCTACGCCTGCAACCACAGGAATCACCTGATGGCTTGCAACCCTGGATATGTGGTGGAATCAATATTCTTCAGTTCCATGCCTGCAGCAGAATCCTGGAATTAATTCCAGATGAACCCAATGAATAACAAGCAGAATTGTATGTCTACACTGAAAGTAAATAATGAATCAGAACTCTGTGCTGGTCCCATGTCAGCCTAAATGCCAATAACGGTGGAATAGGTTATAGACTGATGACTAGGTGGGTGAAAAATCTGTGGGAACAAAATTGAGATTCGGATATTATAAGCCGAGACGCTGAAAGGTAGGCATCCTTTTCATCGGATATGGTGATATAGGGAAGAACCTTAGTCCAAGACCAAAGATGCATCTCCTGAAGGTATGACCAACCCAGGCCTCAATTTCACACTGACACCGAGCCGTTCGCAAAGAAGATTCTTGAATTCAGCTCCACGGAGGAGATATGTGGTGAATTTATTTCATAATAAGGATTATAAGTTGTTCCGCAACAAACTTCAGTGGACATTAAACATGACTGTGAGTATTTATTGCTGTCACGGATAAATATGGACATTAACTGCTTTGCACTGGAGAAGAATACCCATCCGCAATGCCTAAATGAACACTATAATTAATTAACTTAATTATTAGTATCAACTGTTTTCATGTGTGTGTTTTTTTTCTTCTTCTATGACATATAAAGAGTGGGTAATGAGGTATAACCAATGATGGTTAAGGTAAATAGTATTTTGACATCAACTCATTATTTTTAAATATGAGAATTGTACATGGTGTCAGAAATAAATGTTGGGTTTCTGCACATAGACCAATGTGATTTTATCTAGGTACAATGAGTCGAGTTAGCAGAACAAATTTGTGGTTGTTATGTTGTTTGTGATAACACTGTTGTTGTTTTTTTGGGGGGGTCACTGGGTACTATATTGTAATACTGCAATAATTCCCATGCCTGTCTGAAAATGCATAGTGTTTATTACACCTATATATATGTAACTACAGATCTTGAGTTAATACCTGAACTGTTTGTCCAAAAGTGTTGTGTACATCAAGTAAATGTGGTGTCCAACAAGTGGTTGTTTATATGTTGTGAGCAATCAATATCCTTCTAGCATCTATAGTTAATTTAAAGGGTGATGAAGTGGGAAGGGAAACCTACACACAGATGCCATTGTTTCAAGGATTGAACTCTTTTCTCCTGGGATTTGTGGTAAATATCCCTGATCACCCTGCATTCTAACCAGTGACCAGAGAATCAATAAAACCCCCTAGACATTTTTATGATGGGTCGACTACACGCCGACATTTTTGTGCAAGATCGCTACATGATAAACGGTGTGGATGTGAACATTAAGCTAACTCCATCCAAGGTCACCTTTAACCTCTTGGCTCCCGACGGGGCGCTTGGTTATTCATCTATTATATCTCATGCCACGCTGGTTGTTTGTAAAGCCAGACTGAATGCAGCCATCGCGCTCGCCCACGAGAAAGCCTTGCTGAGAGCCAACGCGAAATTCCAGTTCAAGCGTGTGGTGCTAAAAACATTAGCTATCCCCCAGGGAATGCTATCTCACACTAACGACAATTTGTTTATGAGTCAAACACCCACACGCGTCGTTATTGGACTTGTTACATCAGCAGCTTTCAACGGTTCCTACAGTTATAACCCGTATAATTTTCAAACTTTTGGTTTGACGTACCTGAACGTAACCGTAGACGGTCGAACTGCCACCAGCAAACCCCTGACCATGGACTTTGAGCGCAATCAATACGTACGGGCTTATTTTGGTACTAACCTAGCCATGGGTCTAGTGGGCAAAGACGCCGGCAACTCAATTGACTATAATCAATTCAAGTATGGCTATACGCTGTACGCCTTTGATCTGAGTCCCAGTTTACTAGATGGAGACCAGTTTGAGATGCCGAGGACGGGTCCTTTAACACTGGAATTTAAGTTCAACACACCCACCCCAGAGCCATTACAAGTCATCGTCTACGCCGAGCACGACGGGATAATTGAAGTTTCCAAGACCAGACAAGTGCTAACAGATTACGCTTCATAATGAATACGCAACAGATTACCAGAATACTACTAGCTGATACGTATGTTCGTCGACTACAGGTCAGAGTGTGCGCTCGAGATCAGCTACCCCGACATCTAGATAGAAGCACACCAGCGGTTTTTATTGTAAACACTGACCCTAGCTATAAACCAGGTTCCCACTGGGTCGCCATGTACTATGACGGGTCAGGCAAATGCGAGTACTTTGACTCATTTGGACTGCCGCCGTTACACAGTGACCTGTACAATTTTATTGACCATCATTCAGACACACCGCTCATGTATAACACCCGGGTCTTACAAGATGTGTTAAGCAACGCGTGAGGCCTCTACGCTATCTATTTCATCCTGATGAAAAGTCGTGGAGCGAGCATGACCCGCATTCTCCAACCTTTTTCAAGCAAACAATGGGTCAACGATCGATTAGTACGTCGCCTAGTCATGCCATACGTAATGCAGCTGAGACGCTATAACCAGTTTACACCCTAGTATATAAACCCGATTCGAGTACCATTAGCTCAGTCTGAAGATGACTACAGAACGCAACACAGCTAACTGGGTCTACCTGACTCGTAATGGTGACATTGTTAGACCAGTAGGAGATGGCGTCAAGGCCGTATTTGTCTCATCCTACAGAGGAATGACCAAGTTACACATCCGTCGATTCTTTGGTGAATCCGAGAACAGGTTTCCTGCCCCAATGGGAATGACATTTACTCGTCAAGAATATGAACAGTTGATAGCTCTGCATCGCGAGATCCTAAAAGACTTTGATAGACTCAACCAGCACCCTAGTACAGTCAGTAAACAAGACACTAACCGAAGAAAGAAAGTCCAGGTCAATAAGGGCACTAAGCGAAGATACCCAAGTCAAAAGACTCTACCCAAGCAGACGTGTGATCATCCCCAGATGATTGATGTACCTCAGATGTGTGACCAGCCGAAGATGTGTATACGACAGTCAGATGTGTGTCTACCAAGTTCAGATGACAGCCCACAGGAGACAATTATGTGAATGAACAATATGTATAAAGTGAAAATAAACATGAAAAAAGAAAATTTGCGTTATCTTGGTTTGTTTATATGTGGTGTTTTCTGTGCTGCCTCTGGCAGATCCTTTGTTTTTTCCATTCCACAGCTACAATCAACATGAAGAAACAACCTCACGCACCATGAAAGATGACAACATGACAGCCAGAAAGACGAGAATAAACAAGGAAAAACATGTCAAACATTCCACTGAATAAACCAACAAAACAAATATCGTTTCATAACTTTTATTTTTCCATTAAATTTTCGTTTGCATAATATTCAATTTTCAATATCACTCAATGAAAAGCATGTGACTTTACACAGCGAGGACAGTCTTTTATTTTTCAATGATATAGTCACAAGGAAAACACACATTGAGTCTTTTATTTTCACAGTACACAATCATAATAGAACAGAAGTAGTAAAAGGTAGTGGAATAGGAAAAGGCGTATTTACATATTTACACTTATATAGCTAGGGGTGATGTGGAATAATTGTCTGCGTGTACTATTCTTTTGATGTAGAAGTATGACAAAGCCTCTCTGTGTTGATGATACGTGTACACAGAGGAAGCCTGTGTCTTAAAACCTACATTTGTCCCTCCAGTCGCTGTCTGGGTGTCAAGGACGTTTAGAAAGACTTCTCTGTCTAGATGTGTGTTGTGTTGTTTTGTCAGCCCTTTCGTGCTGGTCTTGGTATAGTCTCCAAAGCAGTGATAGGTCTTGCTGCATAAGGAGACCATCCCCTTTCCCTCATACTCTAACTTAAATAACCCGGGGTTCTTTTAGTCGAAGACTCGCTTAGCCTTACACGCGTCACAGGACTGGTACAACTCCCCTACTCCTAATAAAATCCCGTTGATGGCTATCACAGACCTCAGCCGGGAACCAGGAGCTATAGCACTCTATAAAATTCTTCCTGAAGCTCCGGTCTGACGGCCTGTGCTAGGCTCGGTGTGCTAAGAGCTAAGTATAAGCTATCTGTGTCCATCTCACACAATTGAAAATCCTCCCTAGCTATAAACCTATCTAAAAAATCATAATAAAATTCTAGCATGCGCAGCTTTGCGTACTGGTACACAAAGAAGCCTATTTGCTGGGGTAGATCCCATAAGGTGGTCTTTTTTAGAGACTCTACCTCAAACACATCATTTGACAACATGGTCATCTTTTTAAACAGAGGTTGATTCACCAACTTTGACGTACCAGCCCCGCGACAATATGAAACATTGGTGTGCTTGGCCTTGTTGGTTAACGTTTTGCCATAGGCTGCGTTTCCCAATAGCTTCATTGTCTCGGCCTTAATAGTGTAGGCCGGGAATAGGTCACCCTTACGTCTGGCATCAGACACCTCTTTTCCAAATCTTTCAAAGCACTTCTCAGGTTTGTACTCGATGATCTGGTATATTTTGGTGGCCTCTAAACCATGTGTCAGATACCATTTTAACAATGGTGTGGCCAATAGGATCTTTTCCCCCACATAGCTACCTATCAGAGTCCGACGTGAGCCGTTCAACAGCTTATGGGATCTCGGCATACTTCTTCATGAGTTCTCCAATGTCGGCTCTAGACACATCAATAGTTTTTAAAGATGGGGGTCATCTCTGAAAATAAGCTCTTTATACTTCGTCTGGTACGTGGATGTCACACTCTATTAAACCAAACAAGGTCTCGTTTTTCACAGCCTTTATGATCTTTTCGTGGTCAATGGCTTCATAACGATGCCAGGGTGCGACATATGGGAATGTGGTTTTCACAAAAGCTCTTAATGGCGCTATTAGTCTTTTTAGACTCTGCCACTCACATTCCCACATCTCCACGACCGTGACGTTAACCTCTTCTTTCAGATACTTGCTAATTTCAAGCGTGTTGGCATACAGTTCAGCCAAGGGTTTCTGACTCACCGGGTTAACATCATGACCACGGGTTAACACACAGTTTTCATGCCCGTGGAATAAGCACCCGTGAAACTGATAGACGATTCGAGCCTTTTTGTCCCATCCGTCAACTCTGATGTGTCTTTCTCCTAGGGACATCTCCCGCCCATTAAACTGGGATTTTAATTCTACGCCTAGAGAATGTTCTACCCATGCCAACCACTCTCTGCACTGGACGATATAAACTCTGGTTTTATGGGGTTTGAACCCATCTTCTGCATTTCGTATAACAGGAAAACCCGTGGGCATGTTCTGTGTCAAAGCCCACAGGTATAGAGCGTTGGCATCGTACCCTTTCACACTCTCAACTGGCTTAACCCCTCGAATCCTAGTCTTACCTACCTCATGATATCTGTGAAATATGATCGAGGGGCCTCCTACAATATTCTGTCTAATTTTCGTGTGCAGCTCACTCTCCTTATTGGAGCACAGGGTAAAGTAGTTGTTTTTAGGTATAGTTTTAAACAAATACCTAAGGGTCACCCCGGGGACAGAAATGGCATCCTTGAAAATATCTACACCTAAATCTTTGTAGAATGCCACTTGCTTGTCTAATGCCTCAATAAATGGTTTTACGTCCTTATTATTGTACCAACGCAAAAAGCCTGCCAGTGTGGACATATGGTGCTCGCTCCATACTCGTTGGCATTCATCGTATTCGGCAACTGAAATATTGGAGTTTTTCAGTTGCGAATGAAATGCCTCGTGTGGAGGCAAGCGAGTCTCCTCTAGTCTATCCAAGGAGGTGATATACTCGTAGCAAAACACCCCCTTCGTCTCTTTGATGTCATACGCCGCTAAATATTTGGAATAACTGAATCCCGGGGCTAAGTAGTTTACAATGTCTAGGAATCTAAGGTTTTTGGTGGATATGGCCATTAAATTATTATTCCTTTTCACTACATAGTTAAAGGGGTCATCAGTGGCAGAGATGAAGGACTCTATCAGATAAGGCTTCACTAAGTTAATGTCATACCGACCTGAGTTGAACCCCAGCACCGGCATCTCGCGAAGGTACTCGTCTAACCTAGCCACTAGCTTGTGCTCGTTTATAGCCTCTAAGGCTGTATACACCAAATCATGCTTCTTTTCGTAATTCGGCATACGCTGCATCAGCGATTTGAGTCAGATAGTCAACCATCTGCCTCACCAAGTCCTGAGGATCCCCCGCTGTGATGTGGCAGACAGGGTCCGTGAAACCAGGGACATTAGAGGCTATCGACCAACTAAGGGGAACATGTTTTCCTAAAAATTTGGTGGACTTGGTTTCCCCTGGTAAATTGTCCTTCACAAAGTACGCCTCATAATCATAGGCCGCTCTATAGGGGTAGACGTATTCAGGATCCACCTTGACCCCCAATGCACTGATGGCTTCCCATACAGTCTCAGTCACGGAGTACACACCTCCTTTATAACTGTTAACAGTTATCCCCCCATTACAGGTCTGAATATGTCTATCCATCTCCCAGAACCTACTCCACAATTTCCCACACTCACTACACCCGAATGACTTGGCTACTCTATCAAGATTATTGATATACATGAAATGATCCTTGTACAGTAATACCCTCATAGTCTTAGGATGTTTCCCACTACTGCGAAGTTTGGGGACCAGGACCTGGGTCTCATTGAATTCAAAAATATCTACATTTACCCCAAAACAGTTTTCTATTACCGGTATGTCAATAAGTCTAACCCCAGGAAGTTGTCTAGCGTTCCTATCTTTTGATATTTCTGCCACTGGTTTGCTAATTGATTTGTATGTTTCCTAAGATTGACAACGGGTTTTCCCTTGAATACCGCCAGACATCGATAGAAGCATAACATGTCAGTGTATGGCTTGTTGTGTGAGTCACGCTGTAAAGTATTGATGCCGTAATTGTGTCTTATGTGGGTCGGTGAATCCGCCAAACAACAACCGATTGGATGCTCATTTCTGTGATATACATAAAAACTAGTAGCGGGGATTGTCTCTACCATGTACTTAGTGTCAGGTCTGTTGTGTAGGGCGTAGTTAAACATGTCACTGTCCTGAACTACTTCTATAAAATCGTCAAAGTCTTTTTCGTGGTTAACTAGGTGGGGGACGTCGAGTTGGCATGCATTGTTCGATGAAGAATGGAAAAATCTAAGTTCGTC
>JACEFZ010009453.1:17500-22677 GCA_014155875.1 Cepaea nemoralis
CTCCTGCATTATCACACTCGACAGACGGTGCAGAGAGCAGAACCCTGCCGCTGTCAATGCAGAGGTCAACGCGCTCATCTATGAACACTCAGACAGCCCCGAAGTGCTCATCTATACAGATGGATCTGTTGTAAAGCAGCAGAGAAGTGCGTGGGCATTTACAGACTGTTCAGCTGGCCGAACCGTTCAAGAATTCAGTGGTGCCCACTTTATGACCACGAGCAGCATGTCGATGGAGGTGATGGCAGTTACACAGGCTTTCATATGGCTGGAATCACAGCATTATACCAAGGTGTGAGTACTAAGTGACTCAATAAGCATGATTCAGAAGGTCGAAGCTGGAGCTGTACTCACACAATGGACTGAGTCGCTGCGGAAGTCTGTTGTCCGTAAAGTCACATTCATCTTCGTCCCGAGACATGCGGGAGTCGAGGGAAATGAACGAGCTGATAAACTGGCTGGCTCTGCACCCCCTGTAGATGGCCAGCCCATGGATCGTGCCGATGTTATTAACGCCCTTAAAGATATGGCGAGAACAGAGGACTTTGACGTCAGTGAATCCACATCGCTGTCCAGGATGAAAGACTTGGGAGTAGAATCGGCACGGCCAAGCGCGAGAGGTACATTGAGAAAACGAGGTGCCTCGTCACCCAACACAGAACTGGCACTATTAGCCACCGGACGCTGATGCATATGCTGGGGGGGAGATCTGAACACCTATGGACCTGTCCGGAGTGCAATGAAGATACCCCAACTGATCTGTTTGGCTGGTGTCTTGTTGTCTATATGTGTTATGAATAAGAGAAGGGACAAGAGAGTAATGTGTATGGTTAATTTCCTGTAGATTTGTTGTAGCCCTGAGAGGCCAGCAAAAAATTTTCATAGTAATATTATTGTGTGAATGGTCTACATAAAAAGTATACAAACTTCCTTTTAATAATAAATGTATAACTAAATAATATATTATAAAATGTATGTATGTAAAGATTAAATAGATTTTCTTTAAGAAATCTAAAAGAATTGTAATTATCTTTAAAATATTTAATTTCGGTAGTAATTCTCTTATTTCTACAAGGATAAAAAGGAAGTTTAAAGTTATTTGATAAATTATCTGTAGAATTTTTCTTTATTTTTTTTAAAAATTAGAGTAATGTCCCTTGCAACAATATTAGATGTTTATGTCCCCTACTTGCTGTTTAGTTAACTATTTTTCTTTTAGAAATCTTGTAATTCCGCAGAATGCTCGAACATAATTATTAAGTGTAGTGATCAATGTTATTATGATCTTTTAAATATGCTCTAAGCAATTAGGGAAATGAATGCACAGTTGAATTGTATGATTTATTATTATATGTTGGAAGATATCAACATTGATGGGAAAGATTTAAGAATAATAACGAATATTTACTGGAACCAAATAGCAGCAATTGAAACAGAAAATAAAGAGGGAAGTTAGGAACAGATAAAGCTAGGAGTACGACAGGACTGTCTTGTCACCAGATCTCTTCTTCCTATATAGCGAAGTAATAATGAGAGAGATCAAAGAGACGTCAGGAATACTAATCGGAGGTTACAATATAAAAATAATAATAATAATATATACGCTATGCAGATGACACAGTATTGGTAGCGGATAATTCAACAGACCTACAACAATTGTTAGACATTGTTTAGTTTAGTCGACATCACGGCACACGGGTGCAAACCATAAGTACTCCGTTCTCCTCCTAATTCAAATCTGAGTCTGGAGAAACTCAGCTCAGTGCACGAACTCCGTAGCACCGGCGAGGATCCTGAAAATACTAGGGTAGATTTTTAACTCTAAATTTTTGCCCGGGCAGCGCCGTTAGGCTACTCTTTTTCGATTTCCAACTGCCAAGGGATTTTTTACGTGCGCAACAATACACACGGGCGTCCGATCTCACTACCCAGAGACCAGGGGAAATTTTATTACTAGAACCCGGGACCTCCAGCACTCTAGGCGGACACCATACCTCGAGACCACGCAGCCCCCGACCAATATTGACATATTACAAGACAATGACATGGTTATGGTAATTTCTATGACACTTTTAAGTTGTTTTTTATTTGAATCCCCCACATATATTTTTTACGAAGTGACTATTCGCAATAGAATTGCGAATAGAGAAAAATTATATTCGCAGTAGAAGTAGGTCACGACGTGTCTTCAGTAGCAAAGTGGTAAGTGTCTCCGCTTGTCACGCGGGAGCTCGAGGTTCGATTCCCCATCCGGGATGCTATATATGTTGTTGTTTTTTTCGTTTTTAGCACCCAGACAGCGACGGAGTGATCGAGTGTCGAAATCGACGTATCCATTAGATGTCTTTGTGTAACGTTAATTTTATTTGCCAACTGAAATATCCAACCAAGTGGATAATTTTAAATACCTAGGGGCACATATAACATCGGATGGAAGATGTACAACAGAGATTAAGTGCAGAATAGGGCAGGCAAAAGCCGCATTTCAGAAAATGAAGGATATCTTATGCAATAAGTCGCTATCAATGAATGTAAGAAAGAGAGTGCTAAAATGCTATATAGAACAAGTTTTGCTGTATGGAAGCGAATCTTGGAATGTAAATGAACAAATTAGGAAGAACTTAGAAGCCACAGAGATGTGGTTTTTAAGACGAATGTTGCGAATTCCTTGGACTGCCAGAGTAACTAACAACGATTGCCTGAAAGAGGCTAATGAGACTAGAACACTACATACAACAATAAGACAGAGACAAACAGCTTTCTTTGGTCATGTGATGAGAAGAGAGGCATTGGAGAACATCGTGACAACTGCAAAGATCGAGGGGAAGAGATGCAGAGGCAGACCAAGAGAAATGATGCTGGACGGATTGAGACGGTGGCATGGAGGAATATCATCAGCAGAGTTGATCCAGAACACCAAAGACCGAGATCTGTGGAGAGCCGTGAAAGTAGTAAGTCACGTTGTAACTACTGCAGCATTTTAGGAATTTAGTCCTTCATATTTTACTATACAAAAGTCATAGTCCTACGCTCTGACGTCACCAAACTTTGTCCTTCGGCGACCGCATTTTTTAAAAATTGGCTGTTATTTTCTTGGGTGACCACTTCCGGTTGACTACTTCCGGTCTAGGGGCGGGGCGGGGCGGTCGGGCGGCAGTGGTGGCTTCGACGGCGGCGGTGGTGGTGGGGCGGGGCGGACAACGAGGCAAGCCCCGGTCATGTGGAATACTTATATAGATAAGTAGACCAACTAGTCACAGGGGACCTGGGTCGAGTCCAGTGTGTAGGTGGGTGTGTGTGTGTTTTGTTTAAAAACTTTTATTAAGTGTTAACAAACTTTCCAAGGTGTATTGTTCGTGTTGTTACAGAGCGTTGCATGTGGAAGTGTAGGTGACATATGCGCAAATTTGTACACCATTTATATCAACATTTTTATATTTGAAATGGGGGGTAACGAAAAACGAGTACAAACAACAACAAGACGATAGTAAACCATTTTTTTTCCTCTGCCACCCTTTCACCCGTCAGCTCCAACCCCACCAAAACCATCATCACCACTTGGTAATGAGGAATTAGGCAGTAAACTTGTTAGAACCAACCGGTGAAGGCAGCAGCAGCATCAAAAACAACAGTTTCGAAAAGGTGGGTGAAAAGGGGGGGGGGGGAGTTGTCAAGTGGTATACTAGTTTACAATGCAGAAAATGTAGTTGTTGCATTTGTATTGTTCGTGTTGTTACATGCGTACTGTGTGTTCAGTATTTGTGTGCGTGTATTTACGGATCGATGCGTCTGGGCGTGTAGGTGACATATGTGTAATATTACAACAATTAATTCATTTGCATATTTACATGTCAAAGGGGGGGGGGGGGGGGGGGGGTAACCCAAATTTTTATTTATTACCGTTGATTGTTTCCCCTGTCACCACCATCTCCAGCCGGCTCCAAAGCCACCAATACCATCGCCACCTTTTCGGTTATGATGGCAGTGGCAGCCAATTGATAGAACCAACCAGCGAGGGCGGTAGCAGCGTCAAAACAACCGCTGTGTAAGGGACGCGCTGGAATACGCCCCTACCCCGGATATTATCCTTTGCTCTCCGCGGAGGAGACACATCAAAATTCTCATTAAAAATGTGAATAGTGATGTTCAAGTGAGGTCTTTGGATAGCACAAAAGGAGTATTTTTTTTTTTTTTTTTTTTTTTTTTTTTTTTTTTTTTTTTAAGTTGATTCTTCCCTCACACACCCTAAAAATCTCCTTTCCTCACTCTTAACATCTTACCATACCTCATACTAATATATACCCATAAAATGAGAAGTTGGTGTCTAAGGTGGAACCACAAACCAGTTCACCTCTCGCCGTCCACACGCGTCGTAACGGTGTGGGTGTCAGTAGTCTAGGAAGCGATGCAGATTATGTCAGTGTGTCTGTGAATATTTGTGTAATTCTGTTTTGAAACATGTGCAGTATTAAAAGTGAATTGTACGTTTTAAATTTATATGAAGCTGCATTTCTACAGGACCACACTAGGTACCTGTATTCTGCCAGTGAAATTAGCAATTTTGTGTGGTTGTCCTTGGTAGTTTTAGGAATAGTATTTAAAAAGATTGCTTTATACATATCTGTTTTCTTTTTAGTGAATTTTTCAAATGAGTTGTCTAAGAGTGTCTAATTTTTTTTTTTTTTTAATACGTTTATTTTATACAAAGCAATGTATATTTACAAGGTGCAATGCGTGTTTCTTTGTTTGTGTATATTACAGAGCGTTGCCGTTTGTTAGTATTATGTCATATGCGTTAATGAAACAAAAACATACATATACAGTTATGATAATGACGTACGCTTTCAGTCATCCCATTCTAACGTGATTGATGGTAATAGTGATGATAATGGTGATGATAATGGTGATGGTAATGGTGATGATAATGGTGATGATAATGACGGAGACAACAACGACTATGGTGTGGTGATGATTCCTTCCGCTCGTTCATTCTAAACCCATCTTTCTCACACGCTTATAAACTTTCAACACACATCACGCGTTCTCTTCCACACCGAAGATATATACATTAAAGGAAATGTTGGTGTCAAGGTCGAAACGGCAAAGCCGGGGCCCCAAACCCCTTTTTTAATGTGTCATCCTTTCCAAAGGCCCAAGCTTTTTGGGGGTGGGTTTTA
>JACEFZ010009454.1:0-22339 GCA_014155875.1 Cepaea nemoralis
AAAGATACTCTGGGGCATTTTGAGATATAATTTTATTCACTAATTTGGCTTTGTTGAAAGGAAGCGCTTTTGTAGTGGTAGAAGTCTTAGATGACTGTACAAATTATTACTTTCAACGTGCTTTTATGCCAGAACCAGACGAATAGCGCGGTTTTGTAGAGAACATAGTCGTTTTAAATTAGATTTAGGGCAACCATCCCAAACTGTGGAACAGTAATCGAGATGTGATTGGATATAGCATGTATAGAATATTTTTCGTGTGCTTTCGTCCAGGAAGTGCTGAATTTTAGCAAGTTGGTAAACTTTTTGTGCTATTTTCTTGGTAGAGCGTGAACATGAGAGCTCCAGTTCAAATGGCTGTCTATTAAAAGCCCTAGTGTTTTATGTTCAGTCACATTAACTATAGGTAACGTGCCCATGCGGAGTTCGAGCGGTGATCCAGTTATGGCTAGTGTCTGTAGTTTTTGTCTGGTCGTTATTAGCATGGATTTGGGTTTGCCGATGTTAATTTGCATGCGGTTTTCATTGCTCCATCTAGTAAGATTATCAAGTTCCTTTTGTAAAGAATTCTATAATTCACTACGGTTTTCTTGACTAGTATATATAGTACAGTCGTCTGCAAATAGATCACAAGTTGTATTGATATATAAAGGAAGATCATTAATATAAACTGCAAAAAGCAGCGGACCTAGTATTGAGCCCTGAGGCACACCAATATTAAGCTGTGTGGGTCTTGATAGACAGTTGTTGAAGGACACGACTTGTTGCCTGTCGGATAGAAATGACGTAATTATGTTCACCATTTTGGTGCTTGTCTTCATTTGCTTTAGTTTTCTAATTAAAATATCGTGATCTACCATATCAAAAGCTTTTTTAAAGTCTACAAACACCGCTCCACAAATTCTACCGTTGTTGATGTTTAAGTGCCAGTTATCGGTCATTTTTGTTAGAGCACTATGGCAAGAATATTTAGGTCGAAACCCAGATTGACTGTTAATTATTAGATCGTTGTTAATTAAATGGTGTAACGTTATTTTTATGAATGTGTTTTTCTAGTGGTTTTGATAGCGACGATAATAAGGAAATAGGGCTATAATTACCCAAAAACGCTATTATCGATTGAGCCATTTTTAATTAGCGGAAAACACTTTAGCAATTTTAAAAGCAGATGGAAAGTAGTTTTTGGCCAGGCACTGGTTATATATGAACGTTAAGGACTCACTAATGACTGGTGTAGCACAACGAAGAATTATATTACTGATACCATCTAGGCCTGTGAGTTTGTTGATTTGAGGTTCAAGAGATATTTATAAACGTCTGCAACAGACATTAAAGGAATCTCATCGGGAATATTTCTGGTGCACTTCTCCTCACAGAATGATGCCAGTGAACTTAAATTACACGATGAGTCTGGTATTGAAGACTTTAGATTCTCTATTTCTGATTGAAAGAACCAACTGAATTCATCGCATGTTATAGGAATTTGGTATTGCTGATTCTGTAGGGCGTTTCTTATTGGTTAGCAAGTTAATAGCCTTCCATATATTTGTACTGTTTGAATTATCTACAATCAAATTTTTGAAATGATCTTTTTTTATCCTACGAATTTTATATTTAACTTTATTCCTTAGTCTGCGGTAATTGATGAAGTCTTTATTTTTGTGTGCTGTATCTCGCTCTCTCATGATTTCCAGCACTTCTCTAGTGACCCATGGGGATTTATGTTGATTTTTGACTCGAACTTCTTTGATTGGCACGTGTTTATCGAACACATTGTAGACTGTCTTCGTCCAGAAAACTAATGCATCGTCCGGGTCAGGAAGTTGGTAAACGTGATCAAGGGCTGCTTTTCTTAAGTCTTGCAAAAATAAATCTTGGTTGAATGCTTTAAAAATTCCTAAATTTGATACTTACATGTTTATGTTTAAGAGGTTTGAACCCAATTCTTGACCATGTACAACATACCGGGTAGTGGTCACTAACTGTACAAACAGGAACAGAACATTCAATAATATTATCTGGACAAGTAACATATATATGATCAATTATAGTTGAGGATGTGTCAGTAACCCTTGTGGGACGGTTTATTAGTTGCTTGAAATTGTAAGACAGAATGATATCGTCCCATGTCTGGTTGGATTTAGTAATATCTATGTTAAAGTCACCTAATATCATGACTTCTCTACCTTCTGTAAACACTCTATCCATCATTGTAGTGAAACAGTCATACCAATTGTACCCAGCACATGGATTCCTATATAGGTATCCAATGAGAAACGGCTGTTGGCTGGCTGGCTTCACCTCTAACCAAACACATTCTATCTCTACTGACTCGAGATCACTTCTACGGGAACAGTTGAGAGAATTGGAAATGTATACAGCAATACCTGTCTCTAATTTTGATTTGCGTCTCTTCGAATTACTTTAAACCCCTTAAGAGTGATTTCAGAGTCGGATATTTTGTCGTTGAGACGACTTTCTGTGATTCCAAACACATGGAATTGTTTGCACAGTATTACCGAAAGCTCAGGTAATTTATTGAGCAAATGATAGATGTTGAGATGGCCTATACGTAGGCCATCTTTGTGAAGCCACTGATCGTGATTTGCGAACATTGCACGATGAAAGGATGATGTCGCTTGCGGTAGACATTTTCAGAGTTTTTGAAACTTTATTTAGTAGTAGTTAAGACTATTAGATGGGGTAGGAAAATGTCTGTGCTGGAGTGACATCATGAAAGCTTGATGCAGGGCTGCAGGATTGTATTGCATTAGCTGTTGAAGTTGGCGGTTCCACTGATAGGAGTGTAGATTACCATACAACGAGGGACCACTGCTGTGAGAGTTACTGGAAGTGCCTACATTAGAAGCATACATCGGGGGCACAGCAACATTGTTTAACGGTGTCTCCTTTGACACAATAGGGGGAGGCTGCTTTATGGGCAAGGGAGGAAACAAACCATCATAGTTATCAACACTGGGATTTGAGCATGGGTTGCTATCCACGGCATTGTATTCCTGGGGTATAGGCAATGGTGGTGCAGGAAGAGAAGGAGCATTTCTGAACACTTAGATGTGGCTGTCGCCGGGGGTGAAGTTCGGGTTACTCCTGTAACTGGTGCTGGTTGTTGTGCACGTTCGGGATATTTTATGTTCTTCGCTAGTATACTACTTCCTAGCTTGGAACAATGTATTTGATCCCTGTATAGTTTTTCTTAGGAGCCCCGGACGACGAAGTAAAGTACGGGGTGTTATTAATGAAACTAATGGCATTGTCTTTACAAAATTTAAACAAAGTTAGATTGGCAGCATCGGCAGTCCGACGCTGGAATCCATAACATGGTGGAATGATGGATGAAATGAACATAGATGAGTTAGGAAATTTATTTCGTAACAGTACCTCCAGCGTAGATAGTTGTGAGGTGCTTATGATATTATTATCCATTATGTCATTGACACCAATATGGACTGTCGCTTTTTTAATTCTCTCATTCACTTGGAATTTTCGCAGTGTAGCGGTAAGCCTATCAATGTCAGCGCCTGGTAGAGGAAAGATTGAAGTTGACTCGCTGTCAGAAGATGACATGCGATCACTATAGATTCCCTTTAGCAGGGAGTCTCCAATGATAACATGAGTTGCACTGTCATCTATAGTTAGGTCACGCTGCTGGCGTGTCCGCTTGGGCTGTTGTTGCCACTGACCACTGCGGTCTTTCTTGTGTTCTTGATTATTATAGCTTGCTTGCGTTGGTTGTTGATGCCCAGTAGTGGTAACAATTGAACTTTGTGATTCCTGGTCTGCTGCTGGAGAGTCTACACTTAAGGCCTGGAACCTGTTGCTGATATGCACATCAATGGGGTAGATGGATGGTGTGCGTTCTACAGGTTTAGAAGTAGTTTTGTTGATTGTAGAACATCATTGGAGAACATCTAACCAGGTTCTCGCTGGGAAGTTCTAAACCTCCGCCTGTACGCATGGGCTGTCATTTCGAATCTTTTCAGAAGAGCCGATTTCAGGGTTGGATAATCATTTTCCATCCCTGGTGGAAGACGCGCATACACTTCGTACGCGGTGCAACGGAGTCCCTGTGAAAGCTTCAAGTTCCAACGCTCAGGCTCTAAGCCCATAGCTTTACACATAGCCTCGAACTTCTCTAAGAACTGATCAATTTTCTCTTTGTCAGGTTCGAATGGTGGGAAAGGCCACTTCATAGCATGGTAAGCTGGTCTGCTTGCTGCTGATGAGCTAGGTAAAGCTTCTCCACCTACTGCTCCCTCAGTTTCACCATCAGATTTAGCCTCTACCTTAAGTTGCTTTATACGGAACTCATGTTCCATTTCCAGTTTCCTAGCTTCTAATTTCTTAGATTCTAGTTCAGCTACGAGTTTCTGTGACTGTTGGTCTGCAGCCAACTTCTGCTCTTCAAGTGCTAGCTTCCGAGCTTCAAGCTCAGCTTCTGACTTTCTTCGCTCTCTCTCTCTCTCTCATCTCTCTCTCTCTCTCTCTCTCTCTCTCTCTCTCTCTCTCTCTCTCTCTCTCTCTCTCTTTCTTCTCTCTCTCTCTCTCTCTCTCTCTCTCTCTCTCTCTCTCTCTCTCTCTTCTGCTCTGAAGTCTCGTTCTACTTCAAGTGCATACGCTCTGAATGCATCACCTTCTAATCCCATCTCAGTTGCAGATGCCCGCACCTTAGACACATCTAAAGTCAGAGTAGCCATGCTTAGTATAAAGTATTCCTAAGTACTACGTATAGATATACAAGGCAAACAATATGCTAATACCAAATTACAATGCTAACTACCAAGGCAACTAACCGTGTAACTAACAATCTATACTAGGTTAACTATATGTCTGACCACGTCGAAGAGAAAAGGTATCAGTAGCCCTACTCGTCAAGTAGACAATAGGTATAGGACAGATGACACTATTACCTATCCCTACGAGATGTCAATATAGCTGTAACAAGACCCCCGGGGTTTGGATAGGTTTGTTACTATAGTTAATATCCCTAGCCTTTGCTCCGACCACCCCAATAGGACTTCACATCTACAAGGCCCCACACTGACAGCTGAACCTCCCCTCCCCACTTATAAATTCCTACCCACAGGGGGCTCGGACAAGACAACAGTCATACTAATACACAAAGCCATAGCTAACAAAACAAAATTTAATTTCTAAATCTGGCAACTGTAACTTAGAGAAGGATGGCTGAAAGCCAGGATAGAAGAAATTATGTACACGAGAAGATCTCCTGGTGATCCATCTTCATTACAGAGCATGTAACTTAAGTTCGTGAGGCTGTCCCGTCGTAGTTAACGACTCACCCGAGAAACCTCCAGTGTAACGGACCTCCAAGGTATAGACCGTTCCAAAGTCTTTTCCTCCCACTGTGAACACGATCTCGGGCTGGTCAGGCGTAGGACTAATGCCTGACAGACACTTCACCGACAATTGAGGATCATCCCTCGATGACTTACTGAATCACAAGTTCTACTCTGCAGATGATGTCTGGGTCGACCCTAGAATCCTAGCTGGTCCCCATTGAAGAAATGTCTTATAGCACAATACACTAGTATATACAAGAGCCTGGTTGCTCTTCTGTCTCGCCAGTCCTGGGAAACACGGATCAGCAACCTATAACTGGAGCACTGCCTCCATAGTACCACAATGTCACAATTGCACGACTCAACAAGTGAATGTTAACACTGCACATATTCTCATGTAGTTATGGTACACAGTTCGGTAGGTATTAACTACCTTAACAGTTCACCAAGTCTGTCCATCAACTCAGTTTGGTAGGTATCAACTACCTGCCCAGTTCACTAGAATGTTAAATCTCTTCTGCCGGTCATGTGACCTAGTTCATGGCTTCAAAAAGGATCACAACTGTTATTCACACTTGCGGTTCCGTGAACTGTAGACAATGTGTCCCATAACGACCCAGCCGGGCCGAAAGCATAATAAACTGGCCTTGTTCATGACTGGTAAACAATCGTTTCAACACTTGAACTTCATTGCCTGGAAAATCTCAAGGTCATCATTGATTGAAACATGTACCAGTACCTCGCTTGTTGGAACCAATAGACGTTTTAGTCTCTGACCCTATCTGGATCACTTTACTAACTTCGTCGGACTCTTGGCGGTGGTCTTAGCCTAGACCTACGGGGCTAATCTCACTCAATTGACTCTCAGGTATTGACTTAGGCAGATTCAGATGACTGCTCCCAGTAATGCCTCAAATCTCATCTGGATTGGCACTGGAACGAGCAAGTCCATTAGAGCTTATGGTTGAGCTCCCGAATCTCCATCAAATCTAACCTATAACAGATCCTGAAACATGGAGGGGTTGGTGTGAGTACTCAACTACAACAAGGACTACGCTGCATCTCCACATTAATACATGCCTCTCAGTAATATATATATATATATATATATATATATATATATATATATATATATATATATATATATATATATATATATATATATATATAATACAATATATATAAGTGATCATCAACATAATCGATCTACTCTTAAATACAATGTATAGGCATGAGGCTGCTGTAACAATACCCCCGGGGCTTGGACAGGTTTGTTACTATAGTTAATATCCCCAGCCTTTGATCCGACTACCCCAAAAGAACTTTACATTTACCAGGCCCCACACAAGCCGGGACAGCTGACTTTCCCCTCCCCACTTATGGATTCCTACCCACAGGGGGCTCGGACAAGACACCAGTCATCCTAATACACAAAGCCATGGCTACCAAAGCAAAATTGTAATTCCTAACAACGTCAACTGCAACACAGAGAAGGATGACTGAAAGTCTGACTAGAAGGCAATATGTACAAGAGAATATCTACTGATGATTCGTCTTCATCACGGAGACTGTGACTTCAGTTCGTGCGGTTGTCCTGTCGTGGTTACGACTCACCCGGAAACCTCCAGTGGACCGGAACTCCATGGTGTTCCTCCTTTCCAAAGTTCTCTCCTCCCACTGTGAGCCAGATCTAGGGCTCGTCAGGCGTAGGACCACTGCCTGACAGACACTCCACCGAAGGTCGAGGATCCTCCCTCGATGTCGTACTACATCACACGTCCCACTCCGTTGATGAAGTCTGGTCCGACCCTAGAGTCCTAGCTGTCTCCAAACTGCAGAAAAGTACTTGTAGCACGCTACACTAATGTACAAGAGCCTGGTTGCTCTTCTGTCTCGTAAGTGATCAGCCACCTATAACAGGAGCGTTGGCTCCATATTAACACAATGTCACAATTGCAAAACCCAACAGGTGAACGCAAGAACTCCCCATATTCACATGTCACTAGGAACATAAGATCTTAACATATTCACATGTCACTACCCTGTTAGGTGGGTATCAACTCACTTCACAACCGACACTGTCTATGTTCACCAACACCTAGGAATGGGGTAGATCCTTACCCTACCAAGAATGTCACTCCTGTGTTCATACAACAAGTCAATCACTGTCTTCGGTCACTGGACCAAGTTTCGGCTTCACTAATTTTAACCACTGTAGATTCACACCAATTAAGCATGACGGTATTCACGGTGTCCCATGACGACCTAGCCGGGCCGGAAGCATAATAAACAGGCCATTGTAACGCGTAAACAGAGATTACTCATCTCAACATTATTGAAATTCAGTGCCTTGAAAATACCAAGGTCCTCCTTGAGTTCGAATTATACCAGTGCCTCATTGGCTGGAATCAATAGACGCTTCAGACCTGGGTCTGATGACAATGGAGGGACTCTTTGCGGCGGTCTTAGCATAGACCTACCGAACTATTCTCAACTCAGAACTTTCAAGTGTTGACTTTGGCAGGTTCCGATGACCGCTCCCAGTAACGCCTTAACCATCATCTTGATCAGCAATGGAACGAGCATAGGATATATCTATAACAAATCCTGAAACATGGAGGGGTTGGTGTGAGTACTCAACTACAACAAGAACTACACTATATATAATACAATATATATAAGTGATCATCAACATCATCGATCTACTCTTCAATATAATGTATAGACATGAGGCTGCAAGAGAAAGCAATAATACACCAGTGTATAGTTAAGTAACTCGTCTGGGCAACAGATAGCCCGATAGCACCAAAGTCGACTGTATCACTCTGTCAAAGTATCCTTCTTCTGGTGCTAATCCACTCCTGTTTCTCCACTATCCATCAACCAGAAAATACACCTACTTCTCTTTCAGTGTAGTGGTTACTTTATCGAGGAGGTGCCCAGCCGGACATATCCTCCTTCTACCTGGCTCAACAATTAATCAATCCCTTCACCCATGGATCAACTAATTCAATCTAACTGATTAATGCCTACACAACATTAATAAATTATCTTCCTCACCATTTATTAACTTAGCATTAATAACTTATCATCTAGGAATTGTTAAACTTAATTAACAAACTTAGAACACAGCAACAGCTTCTGTTCTGGGATCTCCGTCCCAGAACAACGTTAGACTTTTATTAATTGACCGTCATCCAGATCCGTCAAGTCTGTGCAGGTCTAGCACAGATCTGGTGGCCCTCCACCGAAAACACTTTCCCACAGCTACTGTGGGTCCAGCGCATCTTGGTCCGTGGCGACTTAGGCCACGTCATCCTTTTTAGAGAGGCTTCCAGCCCCTCATCTCCTAACTCTCCAGCTCCACCAAATCCGGACCAATTACCCCAGCGGATACTACTACTTCCTCACTGCAGTGAACAAGTGACTCCATTATCATAGTCAGGTTTTTTGTAGAGGAGAATAATAGAGACAGACCACATTCTGTTCAGAGTTCTGATCTACATAGACGCAACGGCCTCGATTACCGAGCGCGGCATCGCTCTCTGTCTGGTATGTTGATTCAACCATCGGTTAAGCACGAACGCTTTGGGTCGGACATGCAACATAACGGTCGGTCGGATAAGCCCAATCAACAGTCGGTTGGCTAGGCATACTCACGATTGGATACGCACACTCACTCTAGCGGACGGGCATGTAAACAAGCAGTGACATCAGGCATTATAAATACTTTCAATCAACTGCTGTCAAGTAAATATAAAACATTTCTGCCTATGAGAAAAAGCACTGGCATCTTCACACCGCATATACTTACCTGCTCATCCCAAAGAAATAACACCACCTTGTTCCCGGAATAATATCACCACTGATATAAGACATAAATTACCATCCTATTCTATCCAAGCAAATGACACATCAATAATAATAACCAGCAATAACTTATCACTATTAATTGATTCTAGAATCATATTAACGAATGTCAAACTTCCTGACAGCCCTGAGTATGTAATCACTAAACCAGATAGGTAACACATCTGCTACACAGTTGGTAAATTACCCGAACCTACTTACACATAGCAGTGCGAACATCAACACTAACAATGCATATAATTTGTACTCTGCGTATGTGCTCTGCGCTTGACACATCCCTCAAAGGCTAACGAAGAGAGAGTGAGGAGGAGAAGACGAGGGTATGCGTTACATCCTTGATCTGCCGACTGTTGCTGGTAGGCTCAAGGTGATGCAGGCGAAGGCATACCTCAGAGTAGCTGCAGACACAGACCACCCACTGCATGAGGCGATGGATGCAGTTAAGGGTCAGCGACTGATAAGAGGAAAATCATGGATGGCTCAGGCGGAGGATACGATCAGACAGGTGTGCCCCTTGGAGAACATTAGGCGACGAGAGGAGTGGGTCACAGTGCCAGCGGAGCAGTCGACTTGTGCAGAGTTATAATCACATTAAGCCGGTAGTGCAGGGAGTGGCCATCAGGGGCCACGGAAGTGGAATCCAGCAACTAATTTAGGACAATGCTCACTCGAGTGATATGATTATCTACACAGATGGTTCGGTGTCAAGAGGTGAGAGAAGTGGCTGGGGGTTCATAGCCAAAGCTAATGGTCGATGTTTGGGGCAGGAGAGCCTGGCATATGATACCACAACATCCAGCTTAAGAATGGAAGTGGAGGCAGTCACTGCGGCTCTCCGCTGGATGGAGAATACGACATACACACACACATCGTGATTGTAACTGACTCAGAAAGCATGCTGACGAGGGTGAGGATGGGCAGACTTCGTGCGGAGTGGCTTGCTTCGCTTCGGAGGTCACGGGTGACAAGCATCGCCTGGATCTTTTCTCCGGGGCATGCCGGTGTGCTGGGAAATGAACAGGTGGACAGATTGGCTGGCTCTGCAAAACTTGGTGGAGTATTGATACATGACAAGGCAGACTTGTGGGAGCACGTGCACACCTCGGAGGAGCAAATGGATTACCATGGTCTGGCAAGAATGAGACAACGAGAAGTGACGAAGGGATCTGTCCAACGCTCAACGCTCAGAGGAAAGGCGAGACGGACTTATAATCAGAGTGCCACTGGTACTATTAGTGTTGGAACTCTTCGCTGGCTGCTGAGGATGGGGACGGAGCACTTATGGGAATGCCCCGCATGCTGTGATGTCGATTCCTAAATCAATCAATCAATCAATCAATAATTTGTACTCTATCAGTAAATAAATTCTATCAGACATACTAACCTCGAATTTACTCAATTCTCAAATGGAACACACATACACAAGCCTAATGGTTATTCGTGCACAACAATTGGCGTTTCCAGGCGTGTCGGCCAAGCACATTACCTAGCCGATCAATAACAGCTAATTAAAAATGCAGACAGTCTTCGGTCAATTTATGCGCACCGAGGAGAAAATTATTTCGGCCCGCGATTACACGTCTTTACACTCCGAGCGGTACATTTACGGACAACAGCTAATAGACAACGTATTTCAATATTACCTTGTGATCTTTGATTAACAAACTTTCACTGCAGATGTCTACCCTGGCCGAGAAAACGACATCTCCTCTCACAGTGAATTTCTGTGGCCACCTTTGACGATGTTCGACTGACGACGGAAGTTGGATAGCTAAGTGCGCTGTCCCAAGGACTTCTCGGGCCCCGAGAATTCCAAGGATCATGGAGAACTCTAAAACCTCGTGCGTTCCGAGCACTTGTGAGTCCAACGTGCCAACAAACCACGTACACACTGGGCCGTGGACATTCTAGCATATTCTAGAAGTCACCAGAATTGTGACGTCACGGACTATTTACCGGGGAATTCCCTAGTTATGGTCACCATATCAAGGAGACTAACCCGGCGTATTCCGACCTAACGGAAATAATACAGAGTACAGACTGTATCGAGTCCCGTTTCGTCACATAGGCCCCCACATAAGAAGGTCGACCCGGTCGAACTTACTAGACCAAGAACTGTCTGGACTCTGAACCTACACTCTACAGAGACTGGATTTACCGGAAAGGCCGTTCCATAACGTTCACTTTCCCCGGAGATATCTACCGGAATGGTAGGGACGCTGGTCCACCAACCACCAACTCAGACGTACGTTACCTCCAGCTAGTAGGTCCGAAACGTAACGGCCTGGTGATCGGCTTACCCTCTAAACTGGATGGGTCCGCATCCACCTGGCGTAGGCCATCGGTTACTTTACTGAAGGGTCGTCCGGCCCTTCTGACAATAGGGTTTTCCCTATCCCGACTCGGTATCACACTTGTGGACTGCTCACCGATGTCGACCGAAGAGAATGGTTGCTTACTCCAGGTTCGTCTGGTGTACCCTTGCTCCTGCCTCCTCTCCCGCGAGTAAGGACAGTGAGCTTGTCGGCGTATCGAGTCACCCGACGATCCCGTCGTGCCAGATGTGATATCGCCTGTCCGACTTCGATTCCCAGTGTGCTGAACACCATGGGCCTCTTCCCGACGGAGCTTGTTCGCCCTAACCACTGTTGAACACTTAGGAGGCCGCAGACCCTCCCCACAGGAATTACTGCGTAAGACTGAGTCTACCTCGCCCTCGTCTGGACCCAGAACCGAATCTAGCGCGATGGTAGTCGCAATAAGTTGTGGAGAAACTACCTTGGACCTCTCCAAATTCTGAAGGAGAGTACAATGGAACTTTCGCAATTCCCCGCGGACCTTCACCTCATACGTGGATCGGGACCTAAGGGAAATAATACAGAGTACATACTGTATCGAGTCCCGTTTCGTCACAACAGAGTTCGTAGCAGCCGCTACCTATTATAGAACAAAGTCAGGTACCTACAATAAACAGAAACCCTTCAGGCAATCTGTAAATAAAAATTATCAATGCAGATATTGCAATCTTCAACATAATGAAAATGATATGTGTGATAAACATCCATGGTACCTCACATACTTGCAAAACTATATAGATAAGCAAGACAAAGAGAGAAAGAGCTACAAACGATTAACAAATGTTTCCTTTGTAAGGCGTATGGCCATTGGCGCCATGCATGTAAAGGTAAACAAATGACCAGAAAGGCTAATGCAGCCATGTTCGATAGCTCTTCCTCTGATGAGGAACAATTAGAGAATTATCCAGTCAATGCAGCAGAGGCCATTGATGTTTTCCATCTGGAAAAAAGCACTACTTGCAATCGTTTTCATGAAGATGGCTTGTTAACATGCGGCCACTTAATACCTATTGCCAATGAAGAAGCTAATTTGGTAATAGACTCTAAAGGTAAACTTAACATCCATCATGCTTATGTAAATGGCAAAGCAGCCACAGTTTTACGTGATAGCGGGTGCACTCTTATTGGTTTAAAGAGGGACTTTATCTTACCTGCAGACTATACTGGCAAACATGTTACATGCAGAACTTTCGCAGGTAACATCGAGAAATACCCACTTGCATGGGTATATATTGACACCCCATTCCTCACAGGCAAGGTTAAATGCGCAGCATTGTCTAACCCATGTTTTGACATAATTGTCGGTGACCTGCCAGAAGTAAATGACATGCCTCATGATTGTGTAACATCTTCTGCCGAATGTATTGTTGCAAATGCAGTAACATCTTCTCATGAATGTATTGTTACAAATGCAGTAACATCTTCTCATGAATGTATGGTCGCAAATGTATTAACATCATCTCATGAATGTATTGTTGAAAATGTAGTAACACCTTGTTATAATTCTAATGTTTCAAATGCAGTAACTAGATCTGCTGCAAAAGTGCAAGATGAAATTAACCAAACTGAGGCTTTAGAAATGTTAAGTCCAGTTATACTGCCTCTCAATGCCATGAGAGAAAATTTCATAAAAGCCCAAAAGGCTGATATATCTTTGCACAAATATTTTAATTTGGTAGGCCAAAAGCCAAGGATAACAAAGAATGCTGGATGGCACTTTGACATCAAATGTGGTATCCTTACAAGATATTACACCAAAGATGCCAACACACTGCGCAAACGGTGTTACCAACCGAACACCGCAAAAAAGCATTGCAACTAGCACATGACATACCTTTTGCAGGGCATATGGCCTATACTAAAACAAGAGCAAGATTGCTAACCCAGTTCTACTGGCCTAGATTCTGCAGGGACACCAAACAATAGTGCAGGTCGTGTGACATCTGCCAGAAGCTTGTAAAAAAGGGGGAAACACCCGCAAGCAGAACTACAGATAACAGATCTGGCAAGCAGACCCTTCGAAAAGATCTCGGTAGATATCGTAGGTCATTTAAACCATATTACATCAAGAGGTAATAAGTTTATTCTAACTGTCATTGATCTATGCAGTAGATGGCCTGAGGCAATTCCACTCAAAAATATAACGTCTAAAGATGTATTGGAAGTTTTGTTCCACATTTTTTCAAGAATAGGGTTTCTGTCACCGCCTCACGTTCACATATAATAAAGGGCTGCAACTCCAGCCCAAGGGAAACCATTGAGTCGAGCAGGACCCGAGTAATCTAGAACCTTCTCGAAAGAGATGGTCACTAAGTCCATGATTCCGTGGACACTGATGTGGCCCGCCTAATGCGGGGTCCACGAGGAACTCGGACAGAGTTACCGCCCGTGTCGAGTTAGGACACGCGGAGACGGGCAGAGGACAAACGGACTGGAGAGAGACAAGGCCTGCCTGAGAGGGACTCATAGATATTCATAGATATACTTAGGCTAGATAGTGTGCTAGATTGTTGTATGACAACTATAAGTTTGATGTTTAACTATCTGTGATATGTAATATAAGAGAGCGCGGGTCTGTTTACCCACTGCGCCAACTGTACACTTCATACAATAAATGTTCTATATCCTAGCGAACAGTGTATTGTTGCCTGTATGAACCCGAACCATTATTTAGATAAGAGTAAGACCATGACAGTTTCCTGATACCATTCTGTTAGATCGGGGAAGTCAGTTTATTGCGGCAGCCACTCAAGCCTCTAATAGAATGTTAGGTGTAAAGCAGTGCTTTAATAGCCCATATCACCCTCATTCAACTGGCATTGTAGAGAAAATGAACTATGACCTCAAACATATGTTGGCTAAAGTTACCCAGGAACACACAGAAGACTGGGACACTTATCTACCTGCCATACTTTTCGCGTATCGCGAAGTACCTCATTATAGTACAGGGTTTTCACCATTTGAACTGGTTTATGGAGCCAAACCACGCGGCCCATTAGCTATCTATCACACTATATTAACTGAAACTGTAAATGAACATAAACCAGTGTCATCATATGAACATGTAACATCATTGCGAGATAGAATAATGAAATCTTGTATATTAGCGAATGAATTATTGAAACAATCGGGTGCTATTTACAGACAATATGCAAATAGAGGAAATAGGACAATAACATTGACACCTGGACAAGACGTACTACTACTGTTGCCAAGTGACAGACACTTACTGACGGACTCATGGCAAGGACCATTTAAAGTACTGAGACAAATCTCGACAGTAGACTACGAAATAGCAATAAACAACAAACACAAGATATTCCACAATAACATGTTAAAACCGTACTACAACAGAGACGAAGACCAAGACGAGACTGCAGCAAGCACAACGATAGTGGACCACACAGACACTGACGATACAGACGAAATACCAGTCCCATCACTTGATACGCCGACACTCTACAAGACATCAAAGTAAATCCTAATCTTTCTCATACAGACTTAGTACAGCATCACATCATTTTGACATCCAACACACCAATAAAATGCAGACCATACTCCATACCCATACACTACAAAGACAAGTTACATCAAGAAATTCTAGAACTGGAGAAAAATCACATCATCAGAAGAACCTTTCACATTTATGTTCACCGATTGTGTTGGTCAAAAAGAAGGACAACACTATACGTCTCTGTGTTGACTATCGGAAACTTAACAGTATTACACAGTTAGATTTAGAACCCATGACTAACTGTGAAGACATATTGACGGAAATAACAGACGCAAAATACTTTACAAAACTGGACATGACGAAAGGGTACTGGCAAATACCGATGCATCAAGATAGCATACATTTGACAGAATTTACCACACCCTGGGGTCTTTACGAATGGTGCAGACTCCCATTCGGGCTAGTCAACGCCCCTGCGACATTTGTACGAATGACAAGGCTATTACTGACAGACATCCCAAATATACTTTCTTACATGGACGACATCTGTGTACATACTAAAACTATGACAGACCACTTAACGACTTTACAACAGATATTTGAACGCATCAGACACCACGGCCTAACAGTGAAACCATCAAAGTTTGACATAGCCTTTCGGGAAATTACTTTTTCGGCTATAAAATTTGCAACGGCTGTGTCACTACTGACGACAATATTGGTTCAAGGAGTCTAAAATTGTCGCTTCCGACAACACAGAAGGAAATAAGAAGTGTCCTAGGCTTATTCAATTATTATAGACAATATATTCCAAATTGTGCTACTTTGACAGAGTGTTTTATCAACTTACTAACCAAAGATAAACTAAACAAAATTGTAAACAGCGAATGCCTGAGATCAGCATTCACAAAAGTTTCATCATATTTTTCTAGTAATCCTAAACTCAAATTGCCAAATTTGGACACTATTTTCAGATTGAGAACCGACGCGAGCTCCATAGCCACCGGAGCCGTATTATTGCAAAGCCATGAGGGAATCCTTCACCCAGTATATTACGTGAGTCGCAAGCTCAAACCAAGAGAAAAAAAAATTGTCGACTCCTGAGGTAGAAGCCCTCGCTCTGGTTTATGCAGTTAGAAAATTATCTAGATTTTTGTTAGGAAAACACTTTATAGTGGAGACGGATAGAGACCGATATCCATTGACAATCATCACATTCTGGTACTCCGACGAACCACAGGATAGCAAGGTGGTCGCTATTACTCCAAGACTTCAGTTTTGAAGTGAGGCATATCAGCGGTACTCAAAATAAGATTGCCGACCTTCTTTCCAGATGTCCGCATGACACGTCCGACAGCTTACTTTTGCCTGATCGCATACAGTAAAGCAGTGATTATCTGCAATTCATTATAGCGCTCAGTAACACAGCGAAATAATATTGAATATATCTTAAAAACGCTGTGAAATATAGTTATGATAGGGACAATGTCCCCATGCACATATATTATATTTTATTAAGGTAAATGTGACGAATATTTGTGTGTTATGAGAACGAAAGGTAATAATATTTTAAACACTGACGATCATTTAGACGAACAGTGCTACGATGGATTACCAAGCCTACCTGAGTTCATCTGTTTCATTATCCGTAGGATATGAACACTGTATATGAACACTGATGATATAAGCTTAGCAAAGTGTTCAGACGTTTTAAACTGTGCGAAAGAAACAACGACAGCTGAATTCAACAGAACGCTTTAATCCGTGCTTCGAAATAACATTTTATCCAGCAGCTGTACTTGTGAACTGTTTAATCCATTGGTCTACACGACAACATGACGAAAAAACATTGTGTTAGTACATCTTAACAGCCAGCTGTGTACTTCCGGTATTTTTGGAATTAATTAGCTAAAATTTAGAAAGTTAGCAGACTATATAATAAGTCTCACAAAGAATTGACGTTTTACAGAAACCTTGTGATAGTAAATTTGCATATACAAATTGTATGAAAGGATTTTTGATAAGTGTAATCTGAGAATCATAGATTGATCAACTTGTTCTCAATAGTACCATTCGGTTCACTATTGTCAATAAGCATCAAACAGTGACGCTTAGAACTTGATTTACCAATGTAATTTATCTTCTTTGAAAGATTGTGAAAATTATCGCCCATAGAGTTTTGTGTTGTTTCACAATTACATCTAAGGGAAACAATTTCAATTACTGCTAATGTGTAATAGAAATTTAAAAAAGAAAACTTCCTCGTGTTGCCAGAATAGCGACACATCACAAGATGACCTAAACTATGCGTGGAACATAATTACAGAAGTTGTGGACCTACATTAGACTTTCTGACCATATTGGGTTGGGGTCGATTGTTGGAGTCGTCTTATGAGGGAGATGACTCGCGGCCTGACATGTCTCTTTTTTAATTTTTTTAAAAATTTGTCGTGAGGTGGTTGCGTGTCTTGGAAGATAGCATAAATCGTTGATAGCTACCGGACTGGCTGTGTCTATTTACAACCAACGTAAACATCCAACTAGTGGATTGTACTTGAGTAGTGTCGCTTGATAGCATCATTGACCGAGCGTTGTGTATATCATACAATTACCCATAATATTTCAATAAAAAGCAAATTGTCATGACAGATGACAAACCATGGGTCGATTCTGACAGGTTTAATAAATAAACCCAAATGTATATAGCCAACAATGAAAGGATACTCATTTCGTTAGAGAGGGTGGCGGGAGAATGTCAGAATCTCCCCACCAGATCTGTCGTGTCTTCATCATCGATGCCTGGCAATTACGGCCAGGTACGTCTGTGAGCGGCATTAACTACGCAGTGACGAGAATGGTCAGTTGTTGCACGCGTGGCGCACGGAGTCCACGCAGTAAGGAAACACGAACAACGAGGACTCACTGCAGTTAGACGGCAGACGGCTTCGGACTGTGGTAGAGGACAGACATGGGAGATGTGTGCTCGTATTGCTTGTGTGAGTGGACGCTATTAGAGAGAACGCCTGTTTGAGTATAGAAGACTGTGCGCCTGGGACGTAGTGTTGTAAGTTATGAACTGATGCATCGAATGTATATATTTATAGTGTAATGGCATCGCCGTTATGGTTAAGCGATGCCTGTAATGTTTGCGGCGAGTGAGAAGTGCGAATAAAGTGGTTATAATTGTATTCGCCGTGTGTCACGTACAGTCATTCTGTGACAGTGTTTATTATCACATCTGTTGGTTACTACGAGCCTATGCGATTGTGAATTTAGTCGCTGACAGAAGCCAAAAAGCTAAGAAAGAATGGATGGCTGAAGAAATCTTAATGTTGATGGACACAAGTAAACAGGGTAAAAATGACAAACAGAATATGCTAAGATAAATAAAGAAATAGGAGGTACATGTGTGAAGGAAAAAGAATGTTAATTAAACTATCAGTGCAAACGAGTTTAATATATGCTGTAATGAAGAGGTGGAATTATTATATAAGAGAATTATATGATGGAGAAAGGGAAGAATTAACAGAAGAAGGTAAGTTAGGAGGTCCACCTATTCTAAAAGAAGAAGTCGCTGACGCTGTAAAACATATGAGAAAAGGAAATACAGCTGGGCCAGATAGAAATCACAATAGAAGAATTAGAAGCACTATGTGAATTTGGAGTAGGTATATAAACCAAAATGCCCCTGATTGATGAAAAGAAGATGGCTCTCATAAGAAACAAGAAAAGAACAAAGAGAAACAAACTCAGTGAGCTGAAACAAGCCAGAAGGATGTGCAAAAAGCTGCCAGGCAGTATGCATATGACTATTGTATCAAGTTATGCGAGTACATTCAAAATGCAAGTGATAAGGGAAACATCAGAAGCGTGTATGTAGAGACATAGAAAGCATGTGTTCCAATTATCAAAAGAAGTGCACCACTGAAAACCTTGACTGGAGAAATCATCATTGATAAGAAAGAGCAGATGGATAGATGGGTAGAGCATTATTTGGAGCTTTACTAAAGCGAGACCAAACTAGCGGATGATGTCCTCAGCGCCATAGAGGCCCTGCCAACTCTTGACCACCCGAATACACTTCCCTCTATAACAGAAGTTGAGCGTGCTATCAACGAACTTGCTTATGGCAAGGCTTCAGGTAAGTATGGGATTCAAGTAGAGGTTATCAGGAGTGGGCAAGGCACACTCACTTTACAGATACACCAGCTAATAGAGCTATGCTGGCGAGAAGGACATATCCCACAGGATTTCAAAGATGCAAGCATCAAAACACTGTACACCTGTATGACATCACACTGATGTTGGACAACAGGATGTCTTCATCCGACATACAGGACATCATGCTGGAGTTCACAGCCAGCAAACGCAAGCAAGCATAACACTGTAAGAACAAGGGGGATGGAGTGATAGTAACAACTATAGGGGTATCTATCTTCTGTGTAACGTTGGGAAAATATTTGCCAGAATTGTTCTGCGCAGACTTCAAGTCCTGGGAGATCAAGTCTACACCGAATCACAGTGTGGCTTTCGACGGAACCGGTCTACCATTGATATGATATTCTAATTGAGTCAAATGTAAGAAAAATGCCGTGGACAGAATCAACCACTGTTTATTGCCTTCATCAATCTCACAAAGGCATTTTATTTGGTCAGTCTTGAGGGTTCTGTTCAATGCACCACATAAGATCGGTTGTCCACCGACTCTTCTGTCAATTGTGGAATCGTTCCACACAGGCATGAAATGTATAATCACGTTTGATGGTGCAACTTCTGAAGAATTTGAAATCAAGAGTAGAGTTCAGCAAGGTTGTTACTAGCTCCAACCCTATAGGGAATATACTTTTCTCTTCTACTGAGGTATGCCTTTTGGGATAGGATGGTGGTACAAATTCACTCACTCTCAGATGGTGGCCTTTACAATGCTCAGAGATTGAAGGCCAAGACCAAAATTAGGAGGGTATTGAATTGCTTTTTGCAGATGTTGCTGCAATTACGACCCACTCTAAGGAAGAATTACAACATCTACTATTTGCATTCTCCAATGCTTGTTCTGAATTTGGTTTAACGATTAGTAAAAAGAAGACACAGATTATGTCACAAGATTCACATGGGATACCATCAATCTTTATTGACGACTCCGAACTGGAGATAGTAGACCATGTTACATATCTGTTATCAGAGGCAACTAGTAAATTATCACAAGATTAGGAAATCAACATCAGGATTGGTAAGACAGCAAGAACAATGAACAGGTGAACTAAACGAGTCTGGAAGTACGGAAGCTTACTGCCAAAACAAACATCCTTGTCTATCAAGCCTGTGTCCTTAGTACTCTTCTTTATGGCAGTGAATCCTGGACAATTTACTCACACCAAGAGAAACGTTTAAACAGCTTTCAAATGCGGTATCTGCGTAGAATACTTGGTATTAAGTGGCAAGACAAAATCACAAATAGTGAGGTTTTCGGAAAGATCAGGTTGTGTGACGGTTTGTTCCATGCTCAGTCTTCGTAGACTTATACGGATAGAACGCATTAGGAGAATAGATGATGGTAGAATACCAAAGGGCATCTTTTTTTGGTGAATTACAAATGGGTAAGAGATCTCGGGGTCTCTATTGCGATACAAAGATGTGTTTATGCGAGACATGATCGATACAGGCATTGATAATGCACACTGGGATCAAGTCGCCACTCAACGTGTGGTCATGGAGAGCAAAGATCACAAAAGGAATAAGGACAAAGAAAAATGATTGCAGATAGGTCACACACTGAGCATGAGCGACGTAAGATGGTGCATGATGGTGAAAATGACCATGTGTTCACATGCATGAATTGTGGACGAATATTTACAACACGAATTGTTCTGATCAATCACATTCGCTACAGCCATCCATCTATCATGTGCCATGCCGGAAAGCGTGGGCGGTCATGACTCGCCATTTGACTCGATCACCAGAGTTGTGGATAAGCTCAGTGTTTCCTGTCTCGACCATGCCATGTGGCCAAGCCATCCAGGTATTTACTTCTAGGTCTTCCCCTTGGTCTGTTCCCTTCGATCTTGCCAGTTGTCATCAAGTTCTCCAATTCATTTCTTCTCATAACATGTCCAAAAATTTTGACTGTCTACATCCAATTTCTCTAATATATTTACGATTTTGATTTGTTTCCTGTAATACTTGGTCATTGGTTTTTCTGTCTGTCTTGTATTCTTTGTATTCTCCCCAGAAACCAATTTTCTACAGCCATCAGATGTTTTTCAGCTTGACTGCTCATTGTCCAAGTTTCACAATAATACAATAGTACAGGCTACCGCCATGGGTTGTAGTTATTGTGCCTTGTTTGAAGCACAATGTAACTAACTATCGTCTGTCAAGACGGCAAGGTGCGAATACACCCACGAATGATATTTGCAACAGTGGATATTTACCTAGCGATATGGTGAAATCTGAATTTATAGCTATATCAATAAAGACCAGGGACAATTGAATGCTAGGACTTCCTCACAATTAACCTCATAAACCATGTTACTAAGCTAATTATAATGAGAATAACAAGAAAAACAAAATAAAAATGGAAATTGGTGATGCACAGTATGGATTTCTGGAAGGAAAGGGTACAATGAAATATATACATTACGGACACTAATAGAAAGGTCCATAGAGACCCAGAAAGACATATATTTGTGCTTCATTGATTATACTAAGGCATTTGATAAAGTAAAACATTATGAACTGATTACCATGTTGGAAGATATCAACATTGATGGGAAAGATCTAAGTATAATAAAGATCGTTTTACTGGAACCAAGTAACAGCAATTAAAATGGGAAATAAAGAGGGTGGTTACGAACAGATGAAGCTAGAAGTATGACAGGGGTGTGTCTTGTCACCGGATCCCTTCTCCCAATATAGCGAAATGATAATAAGAGAGATCAAAGAGAAGCAAGAATATTTATCGGAGGTTATATTATAAACAATATACTCAATGCAGAAGGCACTATATTAAAGACGTATAATGCAACAGATCTACAACAATTGTTGGACATTGTAGTAACAGAGAGTGCAAGGAAAGGACTCCTTCAATATCAAGAAAACAGTAACAATGGTGATATAAAAAAATGGTGACACCAAAATGTGACATAGAAATAGAAGGAAAAATTCTTAACCAAGTGGATAATTTTAAATACCTAGGGCCGTTTATGACGGTGGAGAGATTATATATATATATATACAGACCTACAAACACTTGGAATCAACGACTGGCAAGAGAAGGTCAACCAGAGAGACGAATGGAGACGGATTGTATAAGCCAAGCCAAAAAAAAAAAAAAAGGC
>JACEFZ010009455.1:0-22382 GCA_014155875.1 Cepaea nemoralis
ATAGCATCACATCTGGAATACTTGTGCATACTTTTCTTGATGCTCATATTCTAGATGCACGCTGCGCTACAGGCCAGGTGCAAACACAGATTATCTTCTGTAAATCGATAATTTCTAGATGATATGATTCTGTGCTTCTATCCGACAGCTGTTTTTATAATTATAATTCAGTCAACCCACACGTTAATTAGATAACCAACATGTATATCTATATTAATCATATGCTCACCTGTGTATCCCTTAGTATACATTTCTTCTTTGGCTATTTAAGTTCGGGGTATGTTTATCAAGTTTAAACAGCCACCTAACTATGACGTCACAAGGTGCGTCCGTTTGTGTGCGGTGCGCAATGAGGGCAGCTTTAGAACATAATCTCCTTCTTGTTTGTGGTTGTGTTGTCCTAGTCAAGACTGCACAAGCAGTTGGAAACTGTATTCTCGTTGTGAATTTAAATACTAAAGACACAAACAATATACTGCATAGTTTATTGCCTGGCATTTTTCGCTGTACCTCGTCAGAAAAAAAAGTTGAACATATAATGAACTAGCGTAGTGTTTTGTGTATTTCAGATGGATGTGTTCATTACACTTCGTAATTATGTGTTGATCTGTTTTCAGCAAAAGGCACATGACGAGATATAATCAAGCCTTTGTACTAGCGCCTTGCTGGCTTAACATACGATAGTTATTGTGCTTAACAAAGGCATACTATTCTCTCTATGGCACAAAGCCTGGGCTGAATTGTAGAGACCTTGTGTTGCCCATGCAGCATGATCTCTCTCTCTCTCTCTCTCTCTCTCTCTCTCTCTCGCTCTCTCTCTCTCTCGCTCTCTCTGTCTCTCTCTGTCTCTCTGTCTGGCTCTCTCTGTCTCTCTCTGTCTCTCTCTGTCTCTCTGTCTCTGTCTCTGTCTGTCTGTCTGTCTCTCTGTCTCTGTCTCTCCCTCTGTCTCTCTGTCTGTCTCTCTCTGTCTGTCTCTCTCTGTCTGTCTCTCTTTGTCTGTCTCTGTCTGTCTGTCTGTCTGTCTGTCTCTGTCTCTCTCTCTCTCTCTCTCTCTCTCTCTGTCTCTCTCTCTCTCTCTCTCTCTCTCTCTCTCTCTCTCTCTCACGGCCTGCCTAGTTTACTCCAGAGGAAAGGTAACACCAATACATCTGGAACAAGACCAGCTTCAGAAGCTGCCGTATCAGCAAAGCAATGCTCTAACTGTCCGTCTGTCGGAGCTTCGATCCTAGACCAGTTGGCGACCAAAACTTAGGGCCTGGTCTGCCCTGCCATGACATTTTGTCTTTAGGTTGCATTTCCTCGCACCAGGGTAAGGCTTGTACCCTCCAAATTTTGCTCCTCCGCCCGAAGCCGTTGACACAATATGGGGTGTGAGGTTTGGTGAGAGCCACCCAACATTCGACGCTAACAGAAAACATGTGGTACAGTCCGTTGTCATAAGGTAGCTCAGTCATATCTGACTAAGTCCTGACTAATATAATACGGTAGATCAGACATATCTGACTAAGACCTGACTAACTAGTATGATTGATTGATTGATTGATCTAGGAACGGACATCACAGCATTCGGGGCATTCCCATAGGCGCTCCGTCCCCATCCTCAGCAGCCAGCGAAGAGTTTCAACATCAATAGTGCCAGTAGCAATCTGATTGTATGTCCGTCTCGCCTTTCATCTGAGCGTCGAGCGTCGGCCAGATCCTCTCGTCACTCCTCGCTGTCTCATTTTTGCCAGACCATGGTGATCCATTTGCTCCTCCGAGGTGTACACGTGGTCCCATAAGGCCGCAACCACGTCTGCTTTGTCATGCATCAATACTCCACCAAGTTTTGCCGAGCCAGCCAATATGTCCGTCTGTTCATTCCCCAGCACACAGGCATGCCCCAGAGAAAAGATCCAGGTGATGCTGGCCACCCGTGACCTCCGAAGATAAGCAAGCCACTCTGCACGAAGCATGCCTGTCTTCACCTTCCCCAGCATGCTTTCTGAGTCAGTTACAATCACGATGTGTATGTGTGTATCGTATCCGCGATCCAGCGGAAAGCTGCACTGACCGCCTCCACCTCCATTCTTAAGGTAGATGTTGCGGTATCATATGCCAGGTTCTCCTGCACCAAACGTCGGCCATTAGCTCTTGCTATGAACACCTGGCACTTCTCCTACCTCTCGACACCGAACCATCTGTGTAGATAATCATATCACCCGAGTGAGCATTATCCTGAATTAGTTGCTGAATTTTCACATCCGTGGCCCCTGCTGGCCACTCCCGGCTCAATGTGATTATAACTCTGCACAAGTCTGACTGCTCCGCTAGCACTCTGACCCACTCCTCTCCTCGCCTAATGTTCTCCAAGGGGCACACCTGTCTGATCGTATCCTCCGCCTGAGCCATCCATGATTTCCCTCTTATCAGTAGCTGACCCTTAACTAGCGCCTCATGCAACGCGTGATCTGTGTCTGCAGCTAGTTAGTTAGTTAGTTAGTCGACAGATCATCCTCGTTGCACATCGGACCATTCAGTCCATAAGTGCTCGGATCCCCTCCTCAGCAAATCCCGCAGCTAACGACGCCAGTTCTGTGTTGGTTTATCAATCTTCTTTTGCTTCCTGCGTAGTGTTCTTGTTTGGCCACCCCTCTTTTAATTTGCTGCTCTCGCAGTCTGGCCATTGTTGTAGATTCACAGTCATCACTTGGTTCTTGCAAAAGTCTCACTTCTCGTAGAGCATTCAGAATGTCAGCCTGGTCCATGGCGCGTCCGCCCTCCACAGTAGCCTCACCTGCGAGCTTGTCAGCCCGCTCATTTCCTTGTACTCCCACATGCCCTGGCACGAAGATGAAACTAATCTTTGCCAGCCGAGACCGCTCCAGAGGCAGCAACCATTCTCTTCGGATCGACCCCTCCTCTATCCTCTTGATCATGTTCATTGAGTCGCTAAGGAAACAAGCCCTAGTGAATGTCTGTGTCTCGAGCCATGTTATTGCTTTACTTACTGCCATGACTTCCATGGTCAGGCTACTTGTGGTTTCAGTGAAAGCACCAGAGTCCTCCTTCACAATTCTCCCTCCGGCCCGAGCTGTAAAGGCCCATGAGCTTCTCACATGTCGGACGACCGACCCATCTGTGTAGATGACCGCGTCACCGTCTAGCGAATTCTCGAAAATCAACGCTTGTACTTCAGCCTCAACAGCAGCCGGATTTTCTTGTCTGCATTTTCTATCTAGTTGGATGCAAACTGAAAAGGATGTGCAGAAGTCTGTTGGCACTTGCACCCACTCCTCGCCAGGTTCTAAGTCCTCAAGTGAACACACCTGTTGAAGAATGTCTTCGGCTTGACCCATCCACGACCGTCCTCTTTTTAACCTGCTGCCCTTCACCTTCCTAATTTCACTATGCAGTGGATGCTGTGTGTTTGCGTTAATTCTGAGGTAGGCACGTGCCCTGCAAACTTGCATTCTCTCTTCAATGGTTGGAAAATCAAGAAGGTAGCGCATCGCCCTGCATGCTGTATCTCTTGTACATCCAAGAATAATGCGCATAGCTTCATTCTGTATCCTTTCCATCCTTTCTATCTGCTTATGGCTGACAGTCAGGATTGCCATTGCATACTCCAAAACAGACATGACCAGCCCCTCGTACAGAAGACATAGATGGCGCTGCTCACAGTTTGCTGCCGCCATCACCCGCATCGCTGCCAAACCCCGCTTGGCCTTTGTTATCACCTGGTCTATGTGCACATTATAAGCAAGGCTTCGATCAAACCGTATCCCCAGGTAATTCATTGCCTGCGTTCTTTCCACCGTCTCTGAACACAGCATTACAGTTGGTGTTGGATTGTTGACAATATGATTATTCAACGAGAACCAAGTCACTGTTGCCTTTGTTGGGTTGACCATTGCCCCAGCTTCATCACACCAAGTACTTATGCGATTGAGTTCGGTTTGTAGTTCCACAGCAACCTCCTCTCTATCCTTACCCTGACGATACACTAAAACATCATCGGCATATGACAATGTCCTGCCAGGTCCAGTGATCTGCTCACTGGTGATTCTCACTGTGTAGGCGTTGAACAGTACCGGAGATAATGGTGATCCCTGTGGTAGGCCAGGATATATTGTTGTTGGTTCCGAAGTCCAACTGCCACATCTAAAAACTACTTTCCGTTGGAAGAGGGCTGCAGCGATCCAAATAAGGAGGAATGGACTTACGTTTAGTTCAAGAAGCTGAAACATTAAAAAATCCAGTGGTACTCTGTTGTATGCGTCCTCAAGATCAATCGCTGCAGCAACGGTTTCAGTGCCTGAGTGGAAACCTTCATAGACATCATGGGCAAAGACTGCTGCATTGGTCCAGGTTTCTCTTTTTGGACGGAACCCACCCAGGGTAGGTGGGAAAACACCTTGCCTCTCTAGTTGGCTTGATATTTTCCTGGCAATTACCTTCTCCAGCAGCTTGCCTATTGTATTCTGCATGGTTATAATTCGATATCCCTGAATTTTTTTGTGGTCTTTGTCAGGCTTCGGCAAGGGAATCAGATAGCTGTGTAACCATTCCTCCTTGATGCTAGCACTTCCTATACTGTTGTTGTACATGTCTGCTAGTTTCTCTAGCTCATTGTCGGTACACCTATTTATGTCGTCGTATCTTATGCCATCAGGACCTGGAGCACTGTTTTTTGATCGTCGAAGCACAGCCTTGATTTCTTTCACTGTCACGGTGTCTTCATCCGAAGTGTTCTGGGCCTTTCATCTGTCTGAGGTGACCTCCTTGGCCAGATTCCGGCCTCCCATGTCTGTCTGGTTGCTCTGCTCAAGGTAGCGTTCAAAGAGGGCTTTGTCAGTCCTCTGCCAGATGAGGTCAGCACCTTGGAAGTCAGAAATGCTCTTATTCTTGACTACACGACTCATGCTTTTATGTAGTCGCCAGAACAATTTCAGTGACTTGTCTGTGCTTACTCTTTGACACACCTCTGCCCATTTTTCGCTTTTAACCACCTTGACCAGTTTTTTGAAATAGCTTACTTTTGTGTGCATCTCTCTTTCTAAGTGCAAGCAGGGACTAGGATGACCAGCTCTGTTCTTCTTGGCAGATTCACTGTCGTCGCGACTGCCGGAGAGTGAAGACGTGTTTTTGTATCTCTTACTTCTCGGATTATTATTACTGCAAGCTGAATCACCTATCATGGATTTTTATATCAATGTGCTCGTTGTGATTCTGAGGATGTGGTGAAATAGTTTTTAGATTAATACAAGTGTTTATTATCGCAAAAATGTGGGTTATATCTAATATTCATTTCGAGTGATAGTTGAACACTATTAAATTTCAACCAATCAAGAGCACGAGGCGTGTCAGATACAACCACGGGACCTCAAATTGCCCGGGGCGTGGCTAGATAACAATGCGATTGCTGAGTTCTTCAAGTTTAGTTAGTCGTAATATTATGCAATAATGTCAGGGGAAGGAGAGTGCTCCGTATTGGAAGTGAATGGTGAAAGGACTCGCTCAGGTTTACGATCGGCTGTCAATAAAACTTACACACTAAACAAAGAGAGGGCCGTGAAGAATAAGCTATCCAAGTGCATAAATCCCAACGGCCTAGTCGTCAAACACACCAACTCAGGACAGTGTGTTACTATTTCCTTCAACAACACACTCTATTATGAGGCATTCCGAACTTGCCTACTCAACTACTACAGGCTTGAACTAATTGAACACAGGCAAGATAAGCACGGGGCCCACGTTGAGGATCTGATTACGACGCCAGTGATTACGATACATTTGTACCGCAGTAAAAATAAACTCATGACACAGGGCAGTAATGAAAACATTAATTCCTGGCTAAAAGTAGATTTTGTTGAACTTGAAAACTCGACACAGACATTCACCGAATCTACTCATACGATGAGTGTACATGACAACATCAACACGAGGCCTGCCAACCCACCAGCGCTCTTGGCTATTGAATACCCAATGGAGCGTATCCAAAACAACATAGAACCCAATGTTGACATTGTTGAAGAAGTACCTGCCTCAGATAACAATAGCATCTTAACTATCAATGGACATTCGTGCGACTGTAAACAGCGCATTGAGGAACTAGAACAATCACTAAAGGCGCTCATTGTCACTGTTTCAACCAACATTGAAGCAAACAACAAGATAAGCAGTGATTACAATGCTCTCAAGACAGAAGTCGCACTCCTGCGAGACGAAAATTTGCTGCTGAGAAATACAGTTCAAATCTTACAGAATGCGTCCTCTACAAACCAAACCGAAGAAGCATGTAATTCTCAAGCAACCGCTTCATCCTTGGGAAATCTTGGGGAAGCTCAATCCCACCCAGAACAGATAATCACTATGAAAACAACTCAACGCGCAGAGAAAGATAAAAAACAACAAACACCTCAATGTGCAGACGAAGATAAACAACAACAAGCAGTCTACCCCATTGACGTCAAAATAAGCAATAGGTTTGAAGTACTTCAAGAAAAGTCACCAGAAAACTTACAGTGCTTTAACATGCTGCAAACGGGCAAGACAAGCCAACAAGATACATCGGGAGAACCACATGGAGACATAAAGACTGCTGATAATCGGAAATGGATGAAACAACGGTCGAGACGTGCTGACAACCAACATGTACAGACAGCACGACCTGACTGTACACATATTATACTAGGCGATTCCTTAATGAAAGGTTTATACAGCGACATGATGGCCACATCAGACAAAGACATTGTTTCAATAATCCCACTGCCTGGGGCCGGTGTAGACCGGCTAACAGACAAGATTAGCAGGTTGGCTGTTAATCATAGTGTCAGAAGGGCAAGCGTACATATTGGCATCACCGACACCATGAACAACCAACAAATCACAGGGTCTCAACTGCTGGCACTCTTGAACGGATTACGTCACACTTTTCCTAACTCATCCATTTTCTTCTCCTCCATCATATCACCGAGTTATGGACACCAGCGCCGTCTAGCTGACATAAATAACAACATGTTGCAGAAGTTCTGTTCTCAAAACAAGATACAATTCATCAACAATACAGCATCATTCACTTCACAGGCTGGTGCACCAAAAAAGAGTCTTTACAAGGATCAAATACATTTATCTACATTGGGCACCAGTTTTCTCGCCAAGAATTTAAAATATCCAGAACGGACATACCATACATCCAATTCGGGATCGCGCCGGACACTTTTAGCTACTCCTGAAACTCAAGCCAGACGACATACTCCCGTCACATCAAGTACAAATAGGACAGAAGTGTGCAGACCACTCATAACCACTGCACCTGAAATCCAAGCCAGACGGGACACTACCACAACACCAAGTCCGTTAAATACGTCGTCTTTCACACAGGAGGGTAATAATTACGAAGATATGATTCCTATTCTCCCCAGAAAGGATCCGACTCTCAGCAACAACGACGTGCCAGCACAACCTCCTGTTAGCCACCAACCAGAGGCTCTAGTTGGTAGTCATTACATACCCATGAGACATCATCAGTACCCATTTAATTGTAATCCAGAATGGTTGCACCTCACACGGTATAGCCCAGCTACACTTCGTCAAGCACTTATAATGTCGCTATACCAACAACCAACACAACCTGGTATTTACTAGCAACTTAGGACAAAGCTACACCGGATCTCGGTACAAGAAAGAGCCTCTCCTTAAACGTTTATCTGCATATTTGGTTATAACTTGATCTAGTAACGTATTAGGTTATAAGTTATTACAAACATTGACTGGTTTTGACTTTATATTAATTTGATAGTACTTAGCTGTATAGCTTTTATAATAATTCTAATTGTGTTTTCACGGTGAGTGAGGGGGTCTTCACTGCTCTTCCTTACGGATCTGTGTACGTATTTTTATATATTTACAGAGATATTACTGTTTCTCTGTACTTTAGAGTGTGTTTTGTAATAAGGGACGTAAGTTGTATTCACTTTGTGTGTGTGTGTTTTGCTTTTAAACTTGTGATTACGCATTGTTGAAATGTCTAATAAGTACGAACACTGGCTCAGGAATAATGGGCTCAGAATCGGGCATGTAAACATATGCCATCTATTAGGGAAGATGCCCGAACTATCACTTATACTTAATCAAAATTTTCACATGTTTGGCGTTAGCGAAAGTCGATTAAATGGCAACATCTCAGATGATGACATCGCTATCAGAGGTTTTAAAACCATTAGAAGAGATCCCTATCAGAAACAAGAGACGGGTATTGCAGTTTATATTTCCAACTCGCTTAACGCCCACCGCAGGTTAGACTTTGAAACCTGTGAGATTGAGTGTGTATGGATAGAGGTTAAACTTCAAAATTGCATACCGCTAGTAGTTGGCTATCTTTATCGAAACCCCAGTGCAGGAAATATCTGGTATGAAAAATTCACCACTATGATGGATGTAGTCTTTAGTAATGCTAGGGAAATAATATTGCTAGGTGACTTCAACATAGACGCTAACAAATCAAACAAAACATGGGAAAACATAATAGAGTCATATAATTTCCAACAGTTAGTCAAACAAGCCACTAGAATCACTAAATCATCTGCAACACTTATAGATCATATTTATACTACGTGTGCTGATAACATCACAGAATGTAGTGTACCTATCAATGCAATGAGCGATCACTATCCAGTATGTTGCACGTGGTCGAAAAGGGGCACCAAAACTCCCAAACACAAACATATAAGCATAAAATATAGAAATTACAAAAATTTCAATCGAGACGTCTTCTTACAAGATTTGGTCAACTCATCTCTAGATTATGTTTACCAGCTTCCTGACCCAGACGATGCTCTGGACCACTGGCTAAAGACCTTTCTAAGTATATTTGATAAACATGTTCCATTTAAGGAAGTTCGTGTTAAACATCATACAAAGCCCCCGTGGATCACACAGGAGGTAGTTGAACTTATGAGAGATCGCGACAGGGCTCACAAAAATAGAGATCTAACTATGTACCGTAGTCTGAGAAACAAAGTTCAATATGTTATTCGGAAGGAAAAGAAAAAACTATTTTAAGAACATAGTAATAGATAAAACCAACACTAAAGATATATGGAAAGCAATTAATACCTTGACAAACAAACACAAATCATCACAATCATTACCATCAAATCAGGTTACATGTGATCAATTCAGTAGATACTTTCAGTCCGACATAAACCAACTCAAGGCTGCAATACCAGATGCGCCTCATGACATATCTTTATTATCATCATTCTGTGAGAACAAATGCTATGGGCACATTTCCTCCAACATACCGCTAATGACGACAACTGAAGTATTTACTCATCTCCGTAATCTAAAAAACAATAACTCATCAGGACTAGATGGAATTAGTAGTCGGATCCTTCGCCATGCTGCACCGGCGATCTGCGAGTCACTAACTTTTATATATAATCAATGTCTAACCAGAGGTCACTTCCCATCAGCCTTTAAAATCGCTAAAGTGTATCCTCATTTAAAAGCTGGTCCTCTAGACGATCGTCTCATGAGTAATTATAGACCAATTTCCATATTATCCTCATTATCCAAACCGCTAGAAAAGCACATCCACAAAACAACACTAGATCACTTAGTTCGCCATAAACTGATAGTTGACAGCCAGTCAGGATTTCGGCCAAAATATTCTTGCCATACGGCACTAACAAACATGATAGAAAACTGGCATCAAAATATTAACAACAATACTCTATGTGGAGCGGTGTTTATAGACTTTAGGAAAGCATTCGATATGATAGATCATACTATTCTAATTAAAAAACTAGAAACAATGAAAGTAAGTTTTAATATAGTGACATTAATAAAATCATTCTTATTAGACAGAAAGCAAGTAGTATCACACAATAAAGTTTTATCTCAAGCCATTACCATTAATATTGGAGTACCTCAGGGGTCTATTCTTGGCCCTCTATTATTTGCCATTTATATAAATGATCTTCCATTAAATCTGTCGTCGTCCTGCGATCTATTTGCTGATGACTGCACAGTATATACAAACGCTGTTGATCGTCATGTGCTAGAATTATCCTTGCAACAGGAAATTAATAGTGTAGTTAACTGGAGTCATGCAAACCGCATGCAAATTAACATTACTAAAACAAAGTCTATGTTAATAGGAACCAGGCAAAGACTTCACACTCTAAACTCGCAGAGAACTCTTCAGCTGCACATTGGCAGCACGCCTGTAGAAAGTGTCACCGAGCACAAGACACTGGGTGTTATCATAGATCAAAATCTAACTTTTAACTCACATGTTCATGCTCTAGTTAAACAAATAGCCAAAAAAGTATACCAACTTGCCAAAATTAAAAATTTCCTTGACGAAAACACAAGAAAGATATTCTATACTTCTCATATACAAACACATATTGATTACTGCTCCACAGTCTGGGATGGATGCTCCAAATCAATAACAAAACGCCTATATTCACTCCAGAAAAGGGCAGTGCGTTTAATTAATGGTGAAAAGCTTACCGACAATGCTAACCTATATAAACGTCTCCGGTTACTGCCACTCCACAAGCTCCTGCTTTTTAATAAGACCAAACTAATTCACAAAATCCTATTTCAAAATGCTCCAAGCTACCTTTGGCCATTGTTTAAATATAACGCTAGACATAGCGAACGACTAAATATACTTCATGTCCCTAAACCTAGGATAGACTTATATAAAACAAGCTTAGCATACTCTGCCGCTCAGTTGTGGAACAATCTTCCACAAGAAATCAAAGACACCACCAATCATGATACATACATTCGCAACCTGTTTGAACACTACCTTAGTACAGACTACATGCCCCCATAACAAATAACACAAAAAAGACAATAATGGTAACTTATCTCAAACGACAACTAGCCAAAAAAACATTCCCTTATGTATGGCACGTTACACCCTCCTTAGGTATTTATAATGCCCATGTTAAACACTGCCTCAGTGAGTCATTTGTTAGTGATTATTTTTCATGCGTTTTAATGTTCTTTTGTTGTCAAAAGTTGCTTCATAAGTGATGTTGAATGAAAGAATGTATGAGAGGAAATAGAGAAGAAGGGCAGAATGTCAGACGGGCCTGCGTGCCCAATTCTTAACCCTTTGAAAATAAAGACTTATTATTATTATTATTATTGGCATTTTGCCATCTCCTTACAGCACTACGCTTATCCACCCAAGCCTTCTCCACCTCGAAACTCCACCACGGTGGCTGCTCCCAGCTTTTTTTTTCCTGCCCTGAAACGTTCTGCGCTTGTCACGTCTTATTTTACTCACCACATCTTGCCCTGTACTGTCATACTGGAACGTCTTTACCTTTAGCTTGTGCTGCCTGGTTCTGCCTTTCTCCACCAATATGCTGCAAGGGTGGTGGTCGCTGCCATGGTGTCCTAGGACACCCCATCTACACACTGTAGTGAGTGAAGGTGAAACTAGCGCCAGATCAATAGCACTGTCCTCATCGCCTGGACGGCTTGCTGTCCTGGTGACACAGTCACTGTTGATACAAACCAGGTCGATGGTTTCCAGTGCAGTCTCGAGCTCCTCCCCTTGTGTATTGGAGGAAGTGTTTCCCCATGATCTGCCTTTAGCGTTGAAGTCACCACAGAAAATAACATTTCTCTCGTGGCCTAATATGCCACTTAAGCACTGCCACTTCTGGGCGTCCACACTCGCATTGCGGGCATAAACATTAACCAACACGAATGGTATACTGGAATGAACTCTCAACGCCTGTATTTGTATATCGTCACTGTCCCAACTGGACATGTCTAGCTCTGACGCCACCATGCTGTCGCGAACGAGAATCACCGTTCCCAGATGTCGTCTGTTGTAGAAACATTTGAAGCCGGCAATTCGGAGTAGCTGATCGCCCAGTCTCGTCTCCTGGAGTGCTACAATGTCGTTCCTGTAAACTAGGGTTTCTAAAATAGAGCCCCGTTGTTTTACACTGGCACAGTTCCAATATAGAATACGGATGTTCCTGAGTCCTAGACGGTGACACTTGAGTCTAAAACGTCTCAGACCCCCGCGCTTACCTTGCTTCTTTTTCCCTGCGCGGCTACCACGCCGCTTCGTTATGTTGACTGCTGACAGCTCGGAAAACACACGTTGTTCCGCCATGTTGAAAAAACGTAAACACAGACTGCTGATAACCACACACGCTGCTGAAAATTCACTCAAGGATGGCTTCGCTCGATGCACGAACTCCGTAGCACCCGCGCAGATCTTGAGTAGAAACTCCTGGTTTTACATCCTGGCACACCAATTACACGCAAGAGATGAATAAATCCATCCCCTACGCGAAAAAGTTAACGAACACAAACTAACACGACCGTCCGTCGCCATCTTGAAACCGGAAGTCGTCTGCAGCTAATCTGAGGTATGCATTCTTCTGCATCACCTTGAGCCTACCTGCAACAGTCGGCAGACCAAGGATGTAACGCATACACACTACTGGGGTGTCTCTGGTGCATCCCAGAAAGACCCGCATAGCTTCGTTCTGTATGCGCTCTAACTTCACCAGCTGACTCTTTGAGACAGTGAGCAATCCTAGTCCATAATCAATCACTGAGAGGATGGTATAGTGTGAAAGGCATTCTCTGCTCTGTGTCCATTGCAGCCACAGTTTTAAGTGCATTGAGTTCCTTTTGAGATCTTGTCACAACCGTCTCCACGTGGTCCTTGAAGGACAGGCTCCTGTCAAATGTGATTCCCAGGTACTTCAGCTTGTTCTCAATGTTGATGTTTCTACCATCTATCGTGAGGCTTGAGACATCAGCACTCACAATCCTGTTGTCCAGAGAGCACTACAAAACAGCCGCCTTTTCCGGGTGGATGACAACACTCATTTCAATGCACCAGTCAGTCACTTTGTCTATTGTCGCCCATAGCTCCTGGGCTGTTTGTATCCTATCTCTCCCCTGCCTATATGCAAGAATATCATCTACAAATGTTAATATCCTTCCAACCCCTGGTGCTTCTAGGTTTGCAATCTTGCTCGTATACACGTTAAAGAGCACCGGTGAGATTGCAGATCCCTGTGGTAGTCCCGAGGTTAAAATATGTGGCTATGAGGTCCATGCACCCAGACGAAGATCAACTCTACGAGAATGCAGGACGGCCGCTATCCAGTTCACCAACCAGGGATTGACCCCCTTCTCCATCAGTGCCGTCATCAAAATATATCGAACTCTATTGTACGCATCCTCGAGATCAAGCGCTGTCGTCATCGTTTCTTGTCTAATCTTGAACCCCTCATAAACTTCAAAGGCAAAAGTGGCTGCATTTGACCAGGTATCTTTTCCTGGCCTGTAGCTCCCCTGGCCTCTTGGAAGAAGCTTCCCCCTTTCCAAAAACTCTTGCAGCTTGACAGCGACTATATTCTCTAGAACCTTCCCAAATGTATTTGGAAGGGTGATGATCCTAAAGCCACTAAGCTTTGAATGATCCTTGAAAGGTTTTGGGAGAGGGATGAGATAGCTGTACACCCAATCCTGCGGTACTGATGGTGTCATAATGCTCTGGTTAAAGCAGTCGGTCATTTCCTTCAGGTCTGCATCGCTCAAAGCCTTCATGTGGCCATACCTATCCCCATCGGGCCCTGGTGCCGTGTCGTTTCAAAATATGGTTAACATCTTCAACCCGTATGATGTCTTCATAATGCATATTCTTCATGGTGCCAGATAATTCCTCTCTAACTGCATCTCTGGTGTCCGCATCATTATGATTGGTCTGCTCTAAAAATCTCGGGAGAAACGCCTCCCCTTTATCTTTGTCTGTTGTCACGCGCACACCATCATCTCCATAAATTGTTCCCACTGTCATAGGCCGATCTTTTCTTTGTATTTGTCTGTGCAGTTTCCAGAATTTTCGCAGTGTTTTATCACCTCCAATCTCCTTCATGAAACTCTCCCATTTTGCCTTTCTGGCTTCTGCAGCACAGCACTTGAAAACCTGCACCTTTCTTTCTTTCTTTCTTGACATTTTCCGCTATGTCCACTTCCTCTCGTGAGCTTCGAGGTGTCTGTCGCACTTTCTTTAGCTGCTTCACTGCAGCTCTCTTTGCCTTCCAAGCATGGTCTACTTCTGGGGTCCACCATGGGAGCTGCAAAAAAAATAAAAGGGGGGGGGGGGGGTTAATAGCCCTTTTGCATGCCCCCTCTCTGAGGCGTCCAAGAAGGCTGTCGATCCACTCATACCGGAAGGTCTTGCGCGCTCTCCCAGCCTTAACTTTCCTGGATTTAGAGATCAGGACTGAGCATGGCATGTGATCACTCCCATGGTTATTTAAAACAGTCCACTTTACATCAAGGACTGATGACTGGGAGACAAGTGCCAAGTCAATAGCTGTGTCTGCATCGCCAGGCTTCATTGCCATTCTAGTCGGCTTATCATCATTTATGCAGACCACATCGGAGCCCACCATGGCATCCGCAAGGGCAATTCCCTGTCGGTTTTCTTCACTACTGCCCTAATCTCTGTTCCTCGCATTGAAGTCTCCACATATGAGAAGCCTATCACCTGGTAATTCCTCCAATTCCTTAAGCCAGTCCCAGTGTTCCTTTCTGACAAAACAGTCCACCGTGGCATATACATTTATGATGTTCCAACTTAAGCCATCAATCTCCATTTGTATACCCTGGACCTCTCTTGCACTGTGATTCCACTGGCTCAAGCCAAGTACCACATGCTTCACTCCTTCCTTCACCCTGGACCTGTCTTGCACTGTGATTCCACTGGCTCAAGCCAAGTACCACATGCTTCACTCCTTCCTTCACCAGCAGACCTTGCCTATGTCTCTTCTGCCCAGTAGGGTTTATATAACTGGCATACCCAGGACAATGATATTTGTCTGTTTTTAGCTCCTGGAGCATGAGGATATCAAAATTATATATTAGCCTCTACAATACAGGACCTCTCTGCCTGGCACTACGACAGTTCCAGTATCCCACTCTTACATGGTTGAAACCTAGTCTCTCCACTTTTCATCTTGTTCTCCTGGGGCCTGCCCACCTATTTCTATCCTTCTCACACCATTTCCTCGTCTTCTCCTCCTCACTCTCTCTTCGCTAACCTCTCAAAGATGTGTCAAGTGCAGAGCAAGTGCTCCGTAGCTCCGGCGACGATTCCCGTGTTTAATTTATTCCATAAGCAAAGTTTGGATATTGCAGGAAATAACCGGTCACCCTAATATTGCCTGCTTGCTAGGGAAGAGGCAGGGGATGTCCCGCAGGAGTCCATACGCCTGGTGCCGCCTCGCACGCCTGCCAGACGTTCAACGTTCACGACCAGCTTACCCGTGGCCACCCAATTCCTTGAACCTTGAACTTGGGGGTTTATATTTGGAGTTTTCCGTCTCCTAGTTGGACTGCTATTCAAAGCTAACGGGTTCCACCTACCCGGGGGAGGGGTTAAAGCGCCCCTGACTCGCTTGGCAGGCACGTCTCCGAGCATATGAGGTATTTTCTAAGGAACTCAGATCCCACCCTGAGATCCCGCCTCGCCCTCTGTGCCCACCGCCAGTTGGTCCGCGGCTGCTTATTTGGTATTCGCAGCTAACCTCTATATCTAGAGGCCGTTCCAAGATCCGCCACCCGTGGACGCGCTGGGTTGGGGATGATCGTCCCAGTTTTACCCAGGACTGACTGTCATACGGTAGCTCAGTCATATCGGACTAAGACCTGACTAACTTTCATACGGTCGCTCAGTCATATCTGATTAAGACCTAACTCTCATACGGTAGCTCAGTCATATCTGACTAAGACCTGACTAACTGTCATACGTTAGCTCAGTCATATCTGACTAAGACCTAACTGTCATACGGTAGATTAGTCATATCTGACTAAGACCAGACTAACTGTCATACGTTAGCTCAGTCATATCTGACTAAGACCTAACTATCATACGGTAGATCAGTCATATCTGACTAAGATCTGACTAACTGTCATACGTTAGCTCAGTCATATCTGACTAAGACCAGCTGTCATACGGTAGATCAGTCATATCTGACTAAGACCTTACTTACTGCCATACGGTAGCTCAGTCATATCTGACTAAGACCTGACTGTCATACGGTAGATCAGTCATATCTGACTAAGACCTGACTGACTGTCATACGGTAGCTCAGTCATATCTGACTAAGACCTGACTAACTGTCATACGGTATCTCAGACATATCTGACTAAGACCTAACTGTCATACGGTAGCTCAGTCATATCTGACTAAGACCTGACTAACTGTCATACGAAAGCTCAGTCATATCTGACTAAGACCTGGTTAAATGTCATACGGTAGCTCAGTTAGATATGACTAACATCTGACTACCACAGTATGTATGTTCCTATTAATAACCGTGGTTTCCGACGTTTACCCCACGTTTAAGTGTCTTTGACAATTGCACATGATATTTAAATGTCTGAATGTGCATATGTTATTTAAAAGTCTAAAAGTGCACATGATATTTAAATGTCTAAATGTGCACATGATATTTAAATGTCTAAAAGTGCACATGATATTTAAATGTCTAAATGTGCACGTGATATTTAAATGTCTAAATGTGCACATGATATTTAAATGTGTAAAATTGCACATGATATTTAAATGTCTAAAATTGCTCATGATATTTAAATGTCTAAAATTGCACATGATATTTAAGTGTATAAGATTGCACATGCTATTTAAGTGTCTAAGAATGCAGATGATATTTATGTGTCTAAGATTCCACATTATATTGTAAAAGGGTCTAAGATTCCACGTGATATTTAAGTATTTAAGAATGCACATTATATTTAAATGGACTCCAAGATTTCACATGATATTTTAGTGTCTAAGATTGCACATTATGTCTAAATGGCATCAAAGATTCAAATTTACGTTTAAAAGGGCCTTAATATCCCACATGATATTTAAATAGCCACTAGGATTTCACAAGTGTATGTCCCAGCAACTGAAGGAAAATAGAAGTAAAAGACCTCTTTTAAATCATTAGATAATTTGGATATACAGTGCGAATTCCACATGGTTAGGCCACTCAGCACTCGATCGGCGATGTGGTGATATCTTGCCGGCCGCCTTTATTTCACAAGAAATATCCGGATACACATCTTATCTGGGTCAACCTAGAAGTCCCAAGTTAATAAAACAACGAGATTCGAACACAGAACACCCGACCGGTAAATTACAGAGACTCACTCAACAAGTGATATATATGTGTATAACGTATAACACAAAGGAACCGACCAATCACCTCTCGTCTTTAAATGTTTGCAATATACTGATATTTATGTGAACATTGTGGAGATGTGGTGTTATAGAAGATTGATTAGAACACCGTGGATGGACAGAAAGAGAAATGAAGATATCTGGAGAAATGTTCACTGACAAAGAGAACTGGTTACTGGCATCAGAAGTAGACAGTCGACATTCTTTGGGCGTGTCATGAGAAGAGGGATAGCTGGTGTATGTAGTCACAACGGGAAGGTTGGCGGGGAAGAGAGGCAGGGGGAGACGAAGAGAAGATGAGCGATACGCTGGATAGTTTGACATCGTGGCATGGAGAAAAGGTTGGTTTCAGAAATAGTTCGCAGTAGAAGTGACAGAAGACTGTACACAAACATGATCACCAACGTCACACGGCATGGACTATTATTAGCAGTAGAGCAGACAGAAGGATGTGGACAGACATAATCACCAACGCCAGACGGCATCACAAGAAGAATATTCTCGTATTAGCCTCATCACAACAGCCCGATGTGTTTGTGTGATTGGTTTTTGGCATACAGGTAGATAGTGAGCAGAGCAAGACTGCCAACTAAAAAAGGTCTTTCTGTGACTCTTTGACGATTACACGAAGCGAGCAGGACCGGGTTGCCAATCGAGCAAGGTCTTTCTGTGTCTCTGAGATGATGACATGAAGCGAGCAGGACCGGGTTGCCAATCGAGCAAGGTCTTTCTGTGTCTCTAAGATGATGACATGAAGCGAGCAGGACCGGGTTGCCAATCGAGCAAGGTCTTTCTGTGTCTCTGAGATGATGACATGAAGCGAGCAGGACCGGGTTGCCAATCGAGCAAGGTCTTTCTGTGTCTCTGAGATGATGACATGAAGCGAGCAGGTAAAGATTGCCAATCGAGCAAGGTCTTTCTGTGTCTCTGAAGATGATGACATGAAGCGAGCAGGTAAAGATTGCCAATCGAGCAAGGTCTTTCTGTGTCTTTGAGAGGATGACATGAAGCGATCAGGACCGGGTTGCCAGTCGAGCAAGGTCCTTCTGTACCTGTCAGGTGAAAGCATCTATAGGACAGGCGTGGCTGAGAGGTTACGGTATTCAACTCAAGCACAGAAGGCGCCTGGTTCGAATCTCAACATAGGCTGGAAATATTCGCACGACCCGATGTGTGGAATGATACACGAGGCATATGGTGTTAGACCCGTGTTTTCTATGGACCAACCGCCACTCGGTGGCTGATGTGGTCTGCGTCACAGCGACCGCCTTCACTTCTCAAGACATTCTTGGCACCCATCTTAGGGTGGATCAACCTGTTTGTGGGTAGTGCGATCGGATAAATAGCCTTTTCACATAAGGGCGAAAACACGGAGGTGCCGTCTGTAAGCTGCCACGGAAGCCGGAAATGGCAAAGAGTAGGCTGTTATCCGCTGCTTTGGCAAATTTATTAGGAAAGAACTCCTACCCAAGGATATATAACATGAAGTAAGATACATTGATCTCAGGGGTCATATCTAGGGGTCATATCTAGGTGTCGCGCACCCCCTGCTATAGAAGAGCGGAGAGGGACACTAGTATTGATTAGCTGTCACATAGTGGGCGCATACGGTGCATATCAACAATCACGCTAGAATAGCACTATTATGGATGCTATTTCACTATGGGCTATGCTAGAAAACCATTATTCTGGATGTTATTTCACATACTAGAATACCATTGACGAGCAGAAACACCAAAGAGCAAGTCCTATAAAGAAACACATGAACATTTTAAACTGATACGAAACATTAGATGTAGAATCCACATTTTTTTTTAAAGGCACGTTATGAGGAGAAATATATTTGGTGACAACTGACAAGAATGATGGGAAAAGAACAAGGGGAAGGCAGGAATATAAATATATGCATGGCTTGACTACATGGCATGGTCGAGATGAACCATGACTGCCCATACTTATCGGGTGGCACATGACGACGACGAAACTAGATTTAAATTCTCTCCGTGCTCCATTGAAAGTAGATACAATTAGATATCTGCTCTCCAGTTTCTACTCTCTAGTTTTCCATACAAATGCAAGTGACATATTTAGTAAGCGTTGCATGTTCTTGTCAGAGCACGTGAACTGTGCACCAATGTCATAAAACTGAAACTGATGCTTTTGAACCATCAGTACTGGCAAATAGGCTTTGTGGAAATAGAAAGATATCATCTGAAGCGATCTATATTCAAACAAGTTGACAGTCGTGTGTACTACTCGCCTGGCTGGTCCGACAGTCAGGTTTTTATCAGCTGAGATCTTCTTGTACTCCGGTATTCCTTTAGGAGCCTGCAAAAGTCCAGATGACCCATTGACGTGCGCTCTCCGTGACGACATTCGCTTGTTTCATGAAAGTAACTCCGTCCTAAAACAATGGCATTTCAAACATTGGTTTTGCTATCCAGTCTGTGAACCCAGGTCTCCAATGTTGACAGGCGGATTCAAATAGGTTGATTGCTGTTGACGTTTTGTTGTTTGTGTTTACTGAAGCCGTAGAAGCTTCGAGTCACACTTGCCAGCAAACATCTAATCGTGTGGCCGGCTCCAGGTTTCTTTTTTAAACATCAACTTTGATTTCGATCTTTCAATGGCGGGTAATTGAGAACGTGTGAACTTAGCGCCAGTCCGACACTCACTTTGAACGTAATTATTCCTGGTAATGAAACAGGTTGGTGAGCAGTTACCAAACCCGCTGTGCAAAATAAAACCCCTTTTGGGAGCCAGAATCGTCATCTGGTTTTCTGCAGCGGCAGTCAAGCGTAGATGTGGAGCCACGATGTTTGACTGTGTTCGTTAGGTTTCATTTTACGTACATCAGATACGGCTATTTATCCATTTATTCAGTCATCCGTCCATTTCCCACCCGTCCCTGAATCCTAGGACTCATTTATTGTCTAGTGTAGTTGATTGACTGGTTCAGCTTTTCATTCCCCCATCAATTTCACAATGAAAGTTTTTATACATCTTCCTGTTTATCATATATACCTTCGTTTATGTATCCACCCATCATCCAAGATTAGTTTAGTTTAGTTTAGTTTAGTTTAGTCGATAGATCACCATCACGGCACACGGGTGCAACCCGTAAGTGCTCCGTTCTCCTCCTAACTCAATCCTGAGTCTGGAAAACTCATCTCAGTGCACGAACTCCGTAGCGCCGGCATGGATCCTGAAATACTTTTGGGTAGATTTTTAACTCGAAATTTTGCCCGTGCAGCGCCGTTAGGCTACTCTTTTTCGATTTCCAACAATACACACGGACGTCCGATCTCACTATCCAGACACCAGGGGACATTTTATTACTAGAAGTCCACGTGACAAAGGTCCCTGTCCTCACCGGGGCTTGAACCCGGGATCTCCAGCACTCGAGGCGGACACCATACCCCGAGATCACGCAATTCCCCCCCCCCCCCCCCCCCTTTCATCATCCAAATTTACATTTACTTCTCACTAATCACCCCGAATACGTCAGAACATCGCTGTCAACATCTGCATCTTTCAGCTGATTGTTGATGTCTTGGCAAGATTACGCTCAGTAGTTTGCCATTGCTTTCTGTGCGACCGGCTCACATACCCCTAAGTTACCGACGCCGCTAGAACCGCCACCGATTCCCGCGCACGTCACGTTACTCACTAAAGAATACGGGATTACGGAGAAAGTCGCTAACCCCTATGCCAGGGAGACCGGTCTGAATAAGTCAGGGGTCATTTAAATGTGTGTCTGTCTAGCTATCTAAACAGGAGCTGCTGGCGGAGTGGCTTGAACGCCGGATTTCCCTCCGAGAGAGCCGGGTTCGAATCCTCGGTAAGGTGTGGGATTTTTTTTCTGTCGGGGACAAAAAGTAAATCCTAACCTGCACAGTTCGCGTCGACTGCACTAGCGAGGCGGCCTTAATTCCCCAGGCTCAAGACCCCTCTACCATACACCGCAGGGTACTATATTGGCAGTAAACTGTCAAAACTGTCATTTACTGCCAATATAGTACCTTGCGGTGTATGGCAGAGGGGTCTTTGAGCCTGAGGAATAAAGGCCGCCTGGCTAGTGCAGTCGCCGCGAACTGTGCAGGTTAGGATTTTCTTTTTGCCCCCGACAGAAAAAAATCCGACACCTTACCGAGGGATCGAACCCGGGCCTCCCGAATGAGAGTAAATTAGCAGTAAAGGGTGGTAAATTACTTATATGTCAGGGACAGACGCATCCATCCGTGCCGCAGTGGTTAAGGCGTCTGTCTTGCGTTCTGAAGGTTGTGAGTTCCATTCCGGCCTACGCCATTCATTCATGGGTGCAGTTTTCTCTAAGACTAAATAGGGAGAGATCGTCGCTGGATCTACGGAATTCATGCTTTGTACGACGCTGTCGGCAGGACCCCTTGCGGAAAGAGACCGAGCATAGGGAGATAAAACTCGTTGCAGTGGGTTCGAACCTCTGGCCCGTGAAGCAGCCTGTCAAGCTGAACGTACCAAGCTGGCTCGATTGTGTCTCCACTACTACCGTACTCTGTGACGAAGGGGTTACCAATGAAATTCACAATTCCGCATACAGCGTTCGAAACAAAGCTGCGGGCGATTTGGCAGCAGACCGCCTTGCATTGGTTCCCGTACAAAGGCCAGCCGTTCAGAAAGCAATGGCAAACTACTGAACGTAAACTTGCCAAGAAATTACAAACAGCCAAAAAAGTAAACAACGCTGGAGTTTACAGCTTCGTTCTGGAAAGGATATGCAACTAACGTTTTAATTACTACATTATGGTGCATCTGTACTGCATCAGTGTCTATGGGTACTCTACTGGTTTACTTTGTGTATCCACTTTTTTCCAAAAAAGTTTTTGTTTTTTACCATGGGTACCAAACTAACGTATTCTGTGTTTCCACTTCTAAGTTTGCCTGATGGGTAAAACTAAACGGCCCCTTCTTTTTTGTTTTCCCCCCCCCCCCCCCCCCCCCCCCCCCCAAAAAAAAAAAAAAAAAAAAAAAAAAATTTTCCCCAAAGGGTTTTTTTTTCCTGTATGGGTACCAAACTAACTATTCTGTGTTTCCCCAACCTTTTCCCCAAGTTTTTGCCCCTTTTTTATGGGTACCAAACTAAACGGTTTTCCCCCTTTTTTGT
>JACEFZ010009456.1:0-20000 GCA_014155875.1 Cepaea nemoralis
CTTTGCCTAATATTTTCCCACTGGCTCACAACATGTTTCCAGTTTTGTCTAACTACTATATGTCGCTTTGTTTTCACAAACTTTGTTTCTGTAGATGAATGGTGATTGTGTCGGCCAGCTTCAACAGGTGACTGTTTTGTGTGTTAAATAAATCAAGCAATCTGTTGTGTTTCTTCGTTATTGGAAGAAAATAAATCGATGATAGTTAGGGCATAACATAAATTTCTAGGTTGTAAGGTTAGAAGTATTTGCTTGTCACAGCCCGCGTCGTGTTTCGGTGGTAATTGTGCCTTCTGTCTCTTGCACAGCCAATAATTTCTTCTTCTTCTTCTTCTTCGTTCATCCGGATTTTTTTTCGGATGGGACTGCGTTGTGCCTGTTTACAGCAGAGCTGCGTTCTTGCGCCGTTAGGCCGACACATCCGACTTCTGCGGGCATTTGTTGACCGGGTTACCTTCCCGGGGTGCCAATAATTTGATACTTACTTATGTTACATCATGCCATGGTGTCAAACTGCCCTGTATCTTCTATTTATCTCCCCCCCCCCCCCTCTTTCCCCCATCCGCACCGTCCCCTTTATACCACCATTCACGCCTCTCCTCCCCTCAACTACCCGTTGTCACGACGTACTCAAGCTCAATGAAGGTGGATTGTCTTCTTCTTATTCCAGTAACGGCTCGTTCTGTGAGTTAACTTCTTTCAAGATATCTTCAGGGACGCAGGGATGTTTCCAAGGCACTCGGGGTCCTGGCTAAAGTCAGTAGGTTTGCTGATTCTTCCGACGTCGGATAGTGTCTGCCTGCACGGCGAGGAACCACCAGTCTGTACACCAATAAGCCAGACATGGGACAACGGATACTCACGCAAACCTCAGGTCCTGTATAACATCACACTGATGTTGGACAACAGGATGTCTTCATCCGACATACAGGACTTCGCGCTAGAGGTCACAGTTAGCGAACACAAGCAAGCAAGATATCTTCATTGCTCTTTTATCTGTCCACAGTGTTTTATTCCTTCTATAAACCACATCACCACAGCTTCGATGTAATTCCTAGAAGTATAACATTTTTTTTTTTTTTTTTTGTTCGTATATCCTTTACAGGAGATAGCTGTCAACATGAGCATCTTTCAGCTGATTGTTGATTTCTTGGCAGGATTACGCTCAGTAGTTTGCCATTGCTTTCTGAGCGACCGGCTCACATACCCATAAGTTACCTACGCGGAGAGAACCGCTACCGATTCTTGCGCAACGTCACGTTACTTACGAGAGTATACGAGATTACGGAGAAAGTCGTGTAACCTCTAGACCAGGGAGACAGTATAACATTCAGAAGCAAAATATAAATAACTGAAACATGATTGCTAACCCGTGGTGCCTCAACACTATCGTATTAGCTCCCCTGAATGTAAAGAGGCTACAAAAATAGTTCGGCAGCAGAAGCGAGAATATATGAGCCATATAATCAAAGATATGGAAACTTAACCACCAGAAAAACATATCCAGAAAGTTTTTTAAAGAACTGAAGTCAATGAAACGAGGGCATCAACACAGCACATATGGTTTAAAAGACAAAAATGGGAATATGATAAATACCAATGAGGAAATGATTAACACATGTAAAGAATACTTTGCTGAATTACTAAATTGTGAAGCTCCAAGTAACACTTTCTCCCCTTAAGGCAACTGGGGCTGATGGAATTGCTGCTGAATTTATAAAGGCAGGTGGCCATGCATTACATCTAAAGCTTTGCGAACTAATAATAAAAATCTGGAGGACAGAAGAATTACCCCATGACTGGAAAGAGTCATTATTGATACCTATCTTTAAGAAAGGAAACAAGTTCCAATGTGAAAATTATAGAGGGATATAACTACTGTACACAAGCTATAAGATACTATCCGCGGTATTACTAAATAGACTAAAACCATATTCATAAGACATATTAGGTGACTACCAGGTGGGTTTCAGACAAAACAGATCAACAATAGATCAGATATTTATCTTACGACAAATAGCCGAGAAAAACTGGGAATATAAAAGAGATCTCCATAACATTGTTGTGGATTTTAAAAAGGCTTATGATAGTGTCCATAGGAATAGTCTATGGAATGCTATGCAGGAAGTTGGAATACCAAGGAAGTTAATCAACATGACCAGACTATGCATGGAAGATACTTATAATATAGTAACATATAAAAGCATGAAATCAGACCCTTTCCAAATAACATCTGGCTTGAAACAGGGTGATGCACTATCGCCGCTCCTTTTCAATCTGGCTGCAGAGAACGTTGTAAGGTAAATAAGGAATGTGCTATTGGAGGAACATCCAGACTGCTTGGTTACGCAGATGATATAGATATTATAGGGGAAAATGAACAAAAGACAGTGGGAATATTTACTCACTTAAGGGACAAAGCTCAGCAAATGGGGATGGTTATCAACCAAGATAAGACAGAATATATGGTAATTTCAAGAGAAGGAACTGCTAAAAACTCTGGCCACATACAAATAGATAATAAGACCATTACAAGAACGGAAACATACAAATACAATCTTCAACTGCTCCAACATAATAAGGGAAGAAATACAAGCTAGAATCAACTCTGGAAATAAGATATACTATGCACAACAAAATCTGCTAAAATCAAAGGCGCTATCTCGTAACACAAAGATCACAATTTACAAAACACTGATCAGACCAGTTGTGCAAGTATGAAAGTCTTCTTGGATGGCGGGGAATGCCCATGGTCTGCCCCTGCCTTCCCTTGAGGGCTGACCAGGATGTCTTTGGCTGTTCTATATGGGCCAGCTGGGATGGGGGATAAACCACAACAGTGAGAGTCAAACTTCCTAAGAAACCCCCGGGAAGGTTAACCCGGTCAACAAATGCCCGCAGAAGTCGGATGTGTCGGCCTAACGGCGCAAGAACGCAGCTCTGCTGTAAACAGGCACAGCGCAATCACGTCCGAAAAAGAAAAAACAACTCCGGATGAACGCAGAAGAAGAAGACCAGTTGTGCTGTATGGCTCTGAAACCTGGAGTACAACGAAAGGAGACGAAGCCTTGTTACAAACTTTTGAGAACAAAGTTTTAAGACGCATCTTTGGACCCATTAGGGATATACAAAGTGGAGAGTGGAAGAGAAGAAGTAACAAAGACATTTATGATCTGTTTAAGTCCCCGCTAATCACTGGTATCATGAAGGCTAATAGACTGCAATGGCTGGGGCATATAGAAAGAATGGAAGATAATAGGGAAACAAAACTCACTTACCCTCAAGAAATAAATGACCGTAGACCCCGAGGTAGACCAAGAAGACGGTGGAGAGATAATATACATACAGACCTACAAGCACTTGGAATCAATGACTGGCAGAGAAGATCAACCAGAGAGACGAATGGAGACGGATTGTATCTGCAGCAAAGAACCTCAATGGCTAGAATGCTGAAGAAGAAGAAGATTGAGAGCCATTAATAGGAATAGGAAGCCTTGGCGATGTGGTTTTATAAAAGAATGCTGAAAATTAATTGGACAGCCACAATGAGCAACCTGGACATTTTGAAGGAAGTTAAGTCGCAAAGACAACTTATCACAAACATCAGAAAGAGGCTGCCATCGTTTCTTGGTCACGTTATGAGAAGTCAAAAACTGGAACATGTCGTGACAACCGGAAAGATTTGCGGAAAGAGAGATAGAGGTAGACAGCGGGCGAAGATTCTTTGCAGTCTTGTGTCATGGACACAGAAGGGAGTGAACACACAAATTGATCCATGCTGTCGGAGATCGCAATTTGTGTAGAGACGTGATCGCCCACTCCAGCCAGCAAGGCACTGGATGATGAGACATTTTTTTTGACATGATAGGTTAGAAACTGCCATTAAGGAAAGGAATGTATTTGTTGTTTGTCCATCAAGAATGATGATGACCATTCATTTCATCCAGTGGGGTTGAGAGTATGGAGTCGTGGGTTCTAAGATGGCTGATTAAGGCCTATTTATGTGTTTTATCACTCACATGCCCAATCCACAACAAGGAAACAGATGAGTAACTTCTTAATATATAATTTCCTGTAGAGTTTTTCATGTAGAGGTTTCATGTACTTGTATCGGTGTATGTTTCTTGTTTGGGTGCTGATGAAGGCTTTGGCCGCAGCGTTTATTTTGTTATGTGTGACCTTGTCCTAGTAAAGCTTACCGATTCTACTTCGTTTTTGTGGTGATTCAGTGTATCTAGTAGTGTGAACCGACCTGATAGCACAGCAGCTGGAACGTGTAAACCGGTCCGATAGACAGTAGTGGGGCGTGTTAACCGGTCCGAGAGCACAGTTGGAGCGTGTGAACCGGTCCGATAGCACAGTAGTGGGGCGCGTGAACATTTGTTATTTATCTAGCTTAAAACTCGTTAAGGAACTCTATTATTTGGTTTATTTAGAGGTGTATAATTTAGCCAACCTAGCTTTAATAAGTCCCTAAGGCCTAGACGGAGAAGCAACGGGGATCATGAGACTCACGGTGTGCATAACCTTGCACTGCCAGAGTAACGACGATTGGCTGGAAGAGGCTAGTGTAAGTAAAACGTAGAGCTATAAGAAAGACAGACAGCGTTCTTTGGTTCTAAGAGTAAGTAAGTAAGAGTAAGAGAGAGTAAGAGTAAGAGAGAGAAAGAGAGAGAGAGGGGGGGGGGGAACTTTGGTGCCACGGAAAATAGTGGGAGAAGAGACGAATATAGACAAATCATGCTAGGTGTACTGAAACTGTGCGTGGAAGAATATAAGCGAAGTTGATAAAGAGCACCTATGGAGAGACACGAACACCTACGCCTGTTGGCGGGACAATACATGAATCTTGTCTTTACGCGATGTTTGCGTTAAGTTTTCAAGCAATCCACATTTATATAGATCTTTCAAGTGTGTGTTTACTGCTAATGCACCATTAGGATTATAATACTGTCTACATAGCGAATGAGGACATTTTCAATCCATAAATGCCATTTACACTAATTTCTTACGTTACGGTTCCGGCCATAATAATTGGGAGTTCTACGCGGCATATGTAACTAACTGCCTGTTATATGGTAAAGTGAGTCCCATTGCTACTTCAGCTGGGACGGTGACGTGCCTTCACATATTCTAAACAATATATAATGACACAAAGTAGTGCAGCTTTACATAACAGAGTTACGACACATACAGAACGTTGCGGCGGTTAGCCTTCATCAGCAAACAAACACATTCACAAACACAACATACAGTCAAGGAGAACTCCTGTGACTACATTAGAAGGTGATGACAGGACGAGAGGAACAAATGCATGGAAAAAATGGAAGCAATGAAGAGGAAATGAGAATTGACAAAATGTTAATTGAAAAGAATGTTAGTCGAAGAAAATGTTTAATAGAAAAACTGTTTATAGAGAAAAAAAACCAAAAACTGTATACTCACCTCACGTACGGACCTGTGAATGTTTACGGAAATCTCAGGTGTATTTTTATAACGGTGCTGGATGTTACGGTACAGTGAACACATAGAAAGAAGGGGGCGGGGTAGGAGGCGTGTAAGATTGACCACGGCCCCATTGTGTTGTTGGTCTGAATGGACTGGTGTGTAGGAACACGCGTTCTACATAGACACACTTCAACAGACAAAATGCTAGTGTATGTTGACATGCAAGAAGAGAGAGAGAGAGAGAGAGAGAGAGAGAGAGAGAGAGAGAGAGAGAGAGAGAGAGAGAGAGAGAGAGAGAGAGGAGAGTGAGACAGAGAGAGACAGAGAGAGACAGAGAGAGGAAAAGTGCCTGCGACCTACCACATGGGGTATATTGTAACCTACGAAATAGTCAGTATGGTTGCTAGTCATACAACGCGCTTCAGGAGCCCCTCGCCCAGTCCTAGAGTTGTTGGGGTTGTGTAAGATCCAACCACTAGCAATGCACGTGAAGAAGGTATGCACAGAGAGGCCAGATGTAAGAGGTGAGAGAGAGGGAGAGAGATAGTGAGAGAGAGCGCGAAAGGGGGGAGAGAGAGGGAGAGAGAGGGAGAAGAGAGAGGGGGAGAGGGAGGGAGAGAGAGAGGGAGAGAGAGAGGAGAGAGATAGAGAGAAAGGGAGAGAGAGAGGGGGGAGAGGAAGAGAGAGAGGGAGAGAGAGGGAGAGAGAGGGAGAGAGAGAGGGAGAGAGATAGAGAGAAATGGAGAGAGAGAGGGGGAGAGGAAGAGAGAGAGGGAGAGAGAGGGAGAGAGAGAGAGGGAGGGAGAGAGGGGGAGAGAGAGGGAGAGAGTGAGGGAGGGTGAGAGCGAGAGAGGGGGGGGGGCAAGAGAGAGATCAAGGGAGGGAGAGAAAGCGCGAGAGGGAGTGAGAGAGGGAGAGAGAGAGCGAGAGAGGGAGTGAGGGAGAGAGCGAGAGGGTGAAAGAGAGAGAGGGAGAGAGAGAAAGAGAGAGAGAGAAAGAGAGAGAGAGGAAAAGTGCCTGTGATATACCACATGAGGCGTGTGGGGCGCGTCGGTCTACGTGTACGACGTTTCCCTCGTACTGTACCCTATGAAATAGTCAGTATGGTTGATTATTGCACAGTACACTTCAGGAGCCTCTCGCCCAGTGTTTGAGTTGTTAGGGCTGTGTGAGATACAACCACTGGTAATACAAGTGAAGTGGGTGGGCACAGAGAAGCAAGATGTAAGGAGAGAGAGAGAGAGAGAGAGAGAGAGAGAGAGAGAGAGGAGAAGTGCCTGTGATATACCACATGAGGCATGTGGGGCGTGTCAGTCTACACGTATGACGTTTCCCTCGTACTGTCCCCTATGAAATAGTCAGTATGGTTGATTATTGCACAGTACACTTCAGGAGCCACTCGTCCAGTGTACGAGTTGATGGGGCTGTGTGAGATCCAACCACTGGTAATACAAGTGAAGTAGGTAGGCACAGAGAAGCAAGATGTAAGGAGAGAGAGAGAGAGAAGAGAGAGAGAGAGAGAGAGAGAGAGAGAGAGAGAGAGAGAGAGAGAGGAAAACTGCATGCGATATACCGCATGAGGAATGCAGAGTGGGTAGGTCTACAAATGCGAGGCTGCACTCCTACTGTTCTCTATGGAATAGAGGCAGTAAGGTTAATTGCTATACCACGAATTTGAGGATCAAATCTTCCAGTGGTTGTGTTAAAATCAGGCCACCGGCAATGTAGTTGGAATATGTGGGTACAGAGAAGCCTGATGGAGAGAGAGAGAGAGAGAGAGAGAGAGAGAGAGAGAGAGAGAGAGAGAGAGAGAGAGAGGAGAAGTGCCTACGACACGCCCCTGATGTATGTGGGGTCGGTCGGTCTACAAATACGAAGCTTCACTCATACTGTTCCCTATGGATTCGGGGCAGTAAGGTTGATTGTTATACAACGTATTTGAGGATCAAATCATCCAGTGGTAGTTTTAACATCAGATCCCTGGCAATATAGTTGGAATATGTAGGCACAGAGAAGAAAGATGGAAGAGAGAGAGAGAGAGAGAGAGAGAGAGAGAGAGAGAGAGAGAGAAAGAGAGAGAGAGGAAAAGTGCCTACGACACGCCCCTGATGTATGCGGGGTCGGTCGGTCTACAAATACGAGGCTTCACTCATACTGTTCCCTATGAATTCGGGGCAGTAAGGTTGATTGTTATACAACGTATTTGAGGGTCAAATCACTCAGTGGTTGTGTTAAAATCAGACCACCGGCAATATAGTTGGGACATGTAGGCACAGAGAAGCAAGATGGAAGAGAGAGGAGAGAGAGAGAGAGAGAGAGAGAGAGAGAAAGAAAGAGAGAAATTGGAAAAGTGCCTACGACACGCCCCTAATGTATCCGGGGTCGGTCAGTCTACAAATACGAGGCTTCCCTCATACTGTCCCCTATGGAATAGAGGCAGTAAGGTTGATTGTTATACAACGTATTTGAGGATCAAATCACCCAGTGGTTGTGTTGAAATCAGACCACCGGCAATATGGTTGGAATATGTAGGCACAGAGAAGTGAGATGGAAGAGAGAGAGAGAGAGAGAGAGAGAGAAGAGAGAGAGAGAGAGGGGAAGAGATAGAGATTGGAGAAGTGCCTACGGCACGCCACCGGATGTGTATGGGGTCGATCGGTCTACATATACGAGGCTTCACTCATACTGTACCCTATGAAATAGAGCCAGCACGGTTGATTTTTATACAACGTATATGAGGATCAACCCCCCCCCCCCCCAGTGGTTGTGTAACATCAGACCACCAGCAATATAGTTGGAATAGGTAGACACCGAGAAGCAAGATGGAAGAGAGAGAGAGAGAGAGAGAGAGAGAGAGAGAGAGAGAGTTTGGAAAAGAGTCTACGACACGCCACACATGGCATAGGTAGGCACAGAGAAGCACTATTGTTGAGAGAGAATGAGCGAGAGAGAGAGATTGAGAGAGAGAGAGAGAGAGAGAGATCGAGAAAGAGAGATCGGAAGAGAGCCTACGACACGCCACACATGACTATCTGTAGGCACAGAGAAGCACGATTGTTGGGAGAGAATGAGAGAGAGAGAGAGAGATTGAGAGAGACAGAGATTGCAAAAGAGCTTACGACACGCCACACATGGCCTAGGTAGGCGCAGAGAAGCACGATCGTTGAGATTGAATGAGAGAGAGATTGCGAGAGAGAAAGAGAGAGAGAGGGGACAGAGAGAGATTAGAATAGAGCCTATGACACGCCACACATGGCATAGGTAGGCACAGAGAAGCACGATTGTTGAGAGAGAGAGAGAGAGAGAGAGAGAGAGAGAGAGAGAGAGGAGAGAGATTGAGACCGAGAAAGAGAGAAAGAGAGAGTGAAGATTGGAACAGGGCCTACGACCCGTCACCCATGGCATAGGTAGGCACAGAGAAGCACGATTGTTGAGGGAGAATGAGAGAGAGAGATTGAGAGAGAGAGAGAGAGAGAGAGATTGAGAGAGAGATTAGAAAAAAGTCTACGACACTCCACCCATGGCATAGGTAGGTACAGAGAAGCACGATTGTTGAGGGAGAATGAGAGAGAGAGATTGAGAGAGAGAGATAGAGAGAAGAGCCTACGACACGCCACACATGGCATAGGGGCGACACGCCACACATGGCATAGGTAGGCGCAGGGAAGCACAATCGTTGAGATTGAATGAGAGAGAGATTGAGAGAGAGAACGAGAGAGAGAGAGGGGGAGAGAGAGATTGGAAGAGAGCCTACGACACGCCCCACATGGCATAGGTAATGTCCACAGAGGAGCCCGATTGGTGAGAGAGAATGAGAGAGAGAGAGAAAGATTGAGACCGAGAAAGAGAGAAAGAGAGAGAGAAGATTGGAAAAGGGCCCACGACCCGTCACACATGGCATAGGTGGGCACAGAGAAGCACGATTGTTGAGAGAAAGTGAGAGAGAGAGAGATTGAGAGAGAGAGAGAGATTGAGAGAGATAGATTGGAAAACAGCCTATGACACTCCACCCATGGCATAAGTAGGCACAGAGAAGCACGATTGTTGAGGGAGAATGAGAGAGAGATTGAGAGAGAGACAGAGAGAGAGATTGGAAAAGAGCCTACGACACGCCACACATGGCATAGGGGACAGGGTAGAGGATAAGTTGGAGGCCGGACACGGGTGATATCAGGAGGGTGTGGAAGCAACAGAGTGGGGAGGGGAAATGACTACGATTAGATGAAACTATGTTGGGTGTTGAGGCCGTGTGGTGTTAGGCACCCCATAGTGAATATGAGCCGGTTTTCTGTATTCTTGCGATGTTGCTGACCAGAGGAGCAGGACTGGATGCCAGTGACCTGGACATCGGAAGCACCTTGATGGTTGGCGCTATTGAAGTGGGTGGAGACAGGCTTGCTCTCGTTGGTGTTGATGTCCATCAGATGTTGGCGGAATCTGTCGGCTAGCATGAGACCCGTCTCCCCAATGTACTTCATATCACACCTTTTGCATATTATGGCGTAAATGATGTTGCGACTGGTGCAGGAAAATTCTTCTGTGATGCGTAAATTGCCTTTGGGGAATCGCACTACTGGAGTGTGGATCACATATGGGCAGGTCTTGCATCGAGATCTCAGGCAAGCCTTAGTTCCTAATTGTGAGGGTGGAGGTGGAAATCCCTGTACTCTATTGTGGACGAGTACATCCCTGAGGTTGCGGTCACGTCTGTAGGCCACTAGTGGTTTCTCTGAAAATATCGCGCTGGTAGTAGGGTCAGCTTGAAGGATAGATAGATGTCGAAAGAGGATATTCTTGACTGAAAAATTATGCGGATGGTAGGTAAGAGAAAGTACTGGTCGAAGGTTTTTTGGTCTAGGTGCAGAGGTGAGAGCCTCTGCGCGGCTAACGGGTAGAACCCGGCGGAAGGCTGATGATAGGACATGATCAGGATAGCCACGAAGCCTGAAGAAGTCCAACATTTCCTGAGCATTGTGCTGAAAATCCTCATCATTTTGGCATAGTCGTCGAAGGCGCAGAAGTTGAGAATAAGGAATAGCGTCTTTGCAGGCCGGAGGGTGAGAGGAGGTGTAGAGTAGAAAGGCGTGAGAGTCTGTCGGTTTGTAGTAGACCGTCGTGGTGAGACCATGGGTCCCAATAGAAACAGTAATGTCTAAGAAGTTGACAGAAGTAGAGGAAATGTGGGAAGTGAGTTTGATAGAAGGATGAAAGTTGGAGAAGAAGTCTATGAATCTTTCGAGATCCGCCCGTGGCATACAGGTGACACCAACACCATCATCGATGTATCGCCTGTATAGTTCAGGGATTCTACCGTTGTAGAGTTGCCATATCTGGTACTCAAGGTGGCCCATAAAAAGGCATGCGTAGCTAGGGCCCATTTTAGTACCCATTGCAACCCCGCTGATCTGATTGAAGTACTGGCCGTTAAACTCAAATGAGTTGAGAGTAAGGACCAGCTCAGCCAGGCGCAGAATAGCGTCCGTGGCAATAGTAGGGTTGGGACGCCTGTCAAGGAAGAACTTTATAGCAGAGAGACCATCATTATGTGGGATAGACGTGTATAGTGAGGTCACATCAAGGGTGAAGATGTGATACTGGGTATCAGACGTGAATGTTATAGATTCAAACGTCGCTATCGCATGGTTGGTGTCTTTCAAATATGATGGGAGGTCACCAACCAGCGGTTGGAAAATTCTGTCTAAGAACCCGGATATGTGCTCAGTGGGGCATGCACAGGCTGATACGATCGGTCTGCCCGGATTGTTCAGTTTGTGTGTTTTGGGCAGCATACAAAACATTGATCTGCCCAAGCAGCTGTCATACTTATTTAAAGACTTGGCTTCTGGGGGAAGAAGCCCTTGTTGGATCAGCGCAGAAGTGACCAGTTTGACCTGGTGGTTATTGTCGACTGTGTCATCTGTTGGGCGTGGTTGGTAGAAAGACCCATCACTAAGTTGTTTATGTCCTTCTGCAACGTACAAGTCCTTCCGCCAAACAACGACTGCTCCACCCTTGTCAGCGGGTTTAATGATGATGTCGTCCCGACGTTGAAGTTGGGTCAGCGCCTCCCTTTCATCTGAAGTGAGGTTGGAACGTCTGAGTGGTCTTGGTCGCAGTTTCTGAATGTCAAAAAGCGTTTTGTCGATGAACAGGTCTAATGCCTTAGAAGATCCAGGGTTAGGTGTCCACGAAGACTTGGCTCTTGGAAATTCTGAAAAGTCATCAGCTGGGCTGGAGGGGGTGGGAGTGGCGGAGTTGTTGGTTTTAGTGCTGAAGAAGTATTTCAGTCGGAGAGTACGGTGAAACCTATGTACGTCCTGTAGTACTGTATAATAGTCGACCGATGGTCGCAACGGAATGAAACGGAGGCCTTTGTTCAAGACCGCCCTCTCAAAGTCTGACAGAGGGAGATCAGGGGGAATGCAGACTACGCGATTGTCGGGCCTATTATCCACCGGCTGGGTCGAAGGGGGAGTGGGGGGCAAGCGGGTACGAAGACCCGCCATTTTTGCGTGCTTAGCTACAGATAGAGATTTATATAGTGCATGGTTAGAGGTATTGATAACAGTACGGATGACACAGTACAAAAAGTAATTGTGGGTGGTCAACTCGCGTAGGCGTGTCGATAGCTTTGTAATTTGAGACGTGAGGTCCGATAGTTGGTACCCACTGAGCACATATCCGGGTTCTTAGACAGAATTTTCCAACCGCTGGTTGGTGACCTCCCATCATATTTGAAAGACACCAACCATGCGATAGCGACGTTTGAATCTATAACATTCACGTCTGATACCCAGTATCACATCTTCACCCTTGATGTGACCTCACTATACACGTCTATCCCACATAATGATGGTCTCTCTGCTATAAAGTTCTTCCTTGACAGGCGTCCCAACCCTACTATTGCCACGGACGCTATTCTGCGCCTGGCTGAGCTGGTCCTTACTCTCAACTCATTTGAGTTTAACGGCCAGTACTTCAATCAGATCAGCGGGGTTGCAATGGGTACTAAAATGGGCCCTAGCTACGCATGCCTTTTTATGGGCCACCTTGAGTACCAGATATGGCAACTCTACAACGGTAGAATCCCTGAACTATACAGGCGATACATCGATGATGGTGTTGGTGTCACCTGTATGCCACGGGCGGATCTCGAAAGATTCATAGACTTCTTCTCCAACTTTCATCCTTCTATCAAACTCACTTCCCATATTTCCTCTACTTCTGTCAACTTCTTAGACATTACTGTTTCTATTGGGACCCATGGTCTCACCACGACGGTCTACTACAAACCGACAGACTCTCACGCCTTTCTACTCTACACCTCCTCTCACCCTCCGGCCTGCAAAGACGCTATTCCTTATTCTCAACTTCTGCGCCTTCGACGACTATGCCAAAATGATGAGGATTTTCAGCACAATGCTCAGGAAATGTTGGACTTCTTCAGGCTTCGTGGCTATCCTGATCATGTCCTATCATCAGCCTTCCGCCGGGTTCTACCCGTTAGCCGCGCAGAGGCTCTCACCTCTGCACCTAGACCAAAAAACCTTCGACCAGTACTTTCTCTTACCTACCATCCGCATAATTTTTCAGTCAAGAATATCCTCTTTCGACATCTATCTATCCTTCAAGCTGACCCTACTACCAGCGCGATATTTTCAGAGAAACCACTAGTGGCCTACAGACGTGACCGCAACCTCAGGGATGTACTCGTCCACAATAGAGTACAGGGATTTCCACCTCCACCCTCACAATTAGGAACTAAGGCTTGCCTGAGATCTCGATGCAAGACCTGCCCATATGTGATCCACACTCCAGTAGTGCGATTCCCCAAAGGCAATTTACGCATCACAGAAGAATTTTCCTGCACCAGTCGCAACATCATTTACGCCATAATATGCAAAAGGTGTGATATGAAGTACATTGGGGAGACGGGTCTCATGCTAGCCGACAGATTCCGCCAACATCTGATGGACATCAACACCAACGAGAGCAAGCCTGTCTCCACCCACTTCAATAGCGCCAACCATCAAGGTGCTTCCGATGTCCAGGTCACTGGCATCCAGTCCTGCTCCTCTGGTCAGCAACATCGCAAGAATACAGAAAACCGGCTCATATTCACTATGGGGTGCCTAACACCACACGGCCTCAACACCCAACATAGTTTCATCTAATCGTAGTCATTTCCCCTCCCCACTCTGTTGCTTCCACACCCTCCTGATATCACCCTTGTCCGGCCTCCAACTTATCCTCTACCCTGTCCCCTATGCCATGTGTGGCGTGTCGTAGGCTCTTTTCCAATCTCTCTCTCTGTCTCTCTCTCAATCTCTCTCTCATTCTCCCTCAACAATCGTGCTTCTCTGTGCCTACTTATGCCATGGGTGGAGTGTCATAGGCTGTTTTCCAATCTATCTCTCTCAATCTCTCTCTCTCTCTCTCAATCTCTCTCTCTCTCACTTTCTCTCAACAATCGTGCTTCTCTGTGCCCACCTATGCCATGTGTGACGGGTCGTGGGCCCTTTTCCAATCTTCTCTCTCTCTTTCTCTCTTTCTCGGTCTCAATCTTTCTCTCTCTCTCTCATTCTCTCTCACCAATCGGGCTCCTCTGTGGACATTACCTATGCCATGTGGGGCGTGTCGTAGGCTCTCTTCCAATCTCTCTCTCCCCCCTCTCTCTCTCGTTCTCTCTCTCAATCTCTCTCTCATTCAATCTCAACGATTGTGCTTCCCTGCGCCTACCTATGCCATGTGTGGCGTGTCGCCCCTATGCCATGTGTGGCGTGTCGTAGGCTCTTTTCCTATCTCTCTCTCTGTCTCTCTATCTCAATCTCTCTCTCTCATTCTCCCTCAACAATCGTGCTTCTCTGTACCTACCTATGCCATGGGTGGAGTGTCGTAGACTTTTTTCTAATCTCTCTCTCAATCTCTCTCTCTCTCTCTCTCTCTCAATCTCTCTCTCTCATTCTCCCTCAACAATCGTGCTTCTCTGTGCCTACCTATGCCATGGGTGACGGGTCGTAGGCCCTGTTCCAATCTTCACTCTCTCTTTCTCTCTTTCTCGGTCTCAATCTCTCTCCTCTCTCTCTCTCTCTCTCTCTCTCTCTCTCAACAATCGTGCTTCTCTGTGCCTACCTATGCCATGTGTGGCGTGTCATAGGCTCTATTTTAATCTCTCTCTGTCCCCTCTCTCTCTCTCTTTCTCTCTCGCAATCTCTCTCTCATTCAATCTCAACGATCGTGCTTCTCTGCGCCTACCTAGGCCATGTGTGGCGTGTCGTAAGCTCTTTTGCAATCTCTGTCTCTCTCAATCTCTCTCTCTCTCTCTCATTCTCTCCCAACAATCGTGCTTCTCTGTGCCTACAGATAGTCATGTGTGGCGTGTCGTAGGCTCTCTTCCGATCTCTCTTTCTCGATCTCTCTCTCTCTCTCGATCTCTCTCAATCTCTCTCTCTCGCTCATTCTCTCTCAACAATAGTGCTTCTCTGTGCCTACCTATGCCATGTGTGGCGTGTCGTAGACTCTTTTCCAAACTCTCTCTCTCTCTCTCTCTCTCTCTCTCTCTCTCTCTCTCTCTCTCTCTCTCTCTTCCATCTTGCTTCTCGGTGTCTACCTATTCCAACTATATTGCTGGTGGTCTGATGTTACACAACCACTGGGGGGGGGGGGGGGGTTGATCCTCATATACGTTGTATAAAAATCAACCGTGCTGGCTCTATTTCATAGGGTACAGTATGAGTGAAGCCTCGTATATGTAGACCGATCGACCCCATACACATCCGGTGGCGTGCCGTAGGCACTTCTCCAATCTCTATCTCTTTCCCCTCTCTCTCTCTCTCTCTCTCTCTCTCTCTCTCTCTCTCTCTCTCTCTTCCATCTCACTTCTCTGTGCCTACATATTCCAACCATATTGCCGGTGGTCTGATTTCAACACAACCACTGGGTGATTTGATCCTCAAATACGTTGTATAACAATCAACCTTACTGCCTCTATTCCATAGGGGACAGTATGAGGGAAGCCTCGTATTTGTAGACTGACCGACCCCGGATACATTAGGGGCGTGTCGTAGGCACTTTTCCAATTTCTCTCTTCTCTCTCTCTCTCTCTCTCTCTCTCTCTCTCTCTCTCTCTCTCTCTCTCTCTCTCCCCCTCTCTCTTCCATCTTGCTTCTCTGTGCCTACATGTCCCAACTATATTGCCGGTGGTCTGATTTTAACACAACCACTGAGTGATTTGACCCTCAAATACGTTGTATAACAATCAACCTTACTGCCCCGAATTCATAGGGAACAGTATGAGTGAAGCCTCGTATTTGTAGACCGACCGACCCCGCATACATCAGGGGCGTGTCGTAGGCACTTTTCCTCTCTCTCTCTCTCTCTCTCTCTCTCTCTCTCTCTCTCTCTCTCTCTCTCTCTCTCTCTCTCTTCCATCTTTCTTCTCTGTGCCTACATATTCCAACTATATTGCCAGGGATCTGATGTTAAAACTACCACTGGATGATTTGATCCTCAAATACGTTGTATAACAATCAATCTTACTGCCCCGAATCCATAGGGAACAGTATGAGTGAAGCCTCGTATTTGTAGACCGACCGACCCCGCATACATCAGGGGCGTGTCGTAGGCACTTTTCCTCTCTCTCTCTCTCTCTCTCTCTCTCTCTCTCTCTCTCTCTCTCTCTCTCTCTCTCTCTCTCTCCATCAGGCTTCTCTGTACCCACATATTCCAACTACATTGCCGGTGGCCTGATTTTAACACAACCACTGAAAGATTTGATCCTCAAATTCGTGGTATAGCAATTAACCTTACTGCCTCTATTCCATAGAGAACAGTAGGAGTGAAGCCTCGCATTTGTAGACCTACCCACTCTGCATTCCTCATGCGGTATATCGCATGCAGTTTTCCTCTCTCTCTCTCTCTCTCTCTCTCTCTCTCTCTCTCTCTCTCTCTCTCTCTCTCTCTCTCTCTCTCTCCTTACATCTTGCTTCTCTGTGCCTACCTACTTCACTTGTATTACCAGTGGTTGGATCTCACACAGCCCCATCAACTCGTACACTAGACGAGTGGCTCCTGAAGTGTGCTTTGTAACAATCAACCATACTGACTATTTCATAGGGGACAGTACGAGGGAAACGTCATACGTGTAGACTGACGCGCCCCACATGCCTCATGTGGTATATCACAGGCACTTCTCCTCTCTCTCTCTCTCTCTCTCTCTCTCTCTCTCTCTCTCTCTCTCTCTCTCTCCTTACATCTTGCTTCTCTGTGCCCACCCACTTCACTTGTATTACCAGTGGTTATATCTCACACAGCCCTAACAACTCAAACACTGGGCGAGAGGCTCCTGAAGTGTACTGTGCAATAATCAACCATACTGACTATTTCATAGGGTACAGTACGAGGGAAACGTCGTACACGTAGACCGACGCGCCCCACACGCCTCATGTGGTATATCACAGGCACTTTTCCTCTCTCTCTCTCTCTCTTTCTCTCTCTCTCTTTCTCTCTCTCTCCCTCTCTCTCTTTCACCCTCTCGCTCTCTCCCTCTCTCTCTCACTCCCTCTCTCGCTCTCTCTCTCCCTCTCTCACTCCCTCTCGCGCTTTCTCTCCCTCCCTTGATCTCTCTCTTGCCCCCCCCCTCTCTCGCTCTCACCCTCCCTCACTCTCTCCCTCTCTCTCCCCCTCTCTCCCTCCCTCTCTCTCTCCCTCTCTCTCTCCCTCTCTCTCTTCCTCTCCCCCCTCTCTCTCTCCATTTCTCTCTATCTCTCTCCCTCTCTCTCTCCCTCTCTCTCTCTCCCTCTCTCTCCCTCTCTCTCTTCCTCTCCCCCTCTCTCTCCCTTTCTCTCTATCTCTCTCCCTCTCTCTCTCCCTCTCTCTCTCCCTCCCTCTCCCCCTCTCTCTTCTCCCTCTCTCTCCCTCTCTCTCCCCCCTTTCGCGCTCTCTCTCACTATCTCTCTCCCTCTCTCTCACCTCTTACATCTGGCCTCTCTGTGCATACCTTCTTCACGTGCATTGCTAGTGGTTGGATCTTACACAACCCCAACAACTCTAGGACTGGGCGAGGGGCTCCTGAAGCGCGTTGTATGACTAGCAACCATACTGACTATTTCGTAGGTTACAATATACCCCATGTGGTAGGTCGCAGGCACTTTTCCTCTCTCTGTCTCTCTCTGTCTCTCTCTCTCGCTCTCCTCTCTCTCTCTCTCTCTCTCTCTCTCTCTCTCTCTCTCACCTCTCTCTCTTCTTGCATGTCAACATACACTAGCATTTTGTCTGTTGAAGTGTGTCTATGTAGAACGCGTGTTCCTACACACCAGTCCATTCAGACCAACAACACAATGGGGCCGTGGTCAATCTTACACGCCTCCTACCCCGCCCCCTTCTTTCTATGTGTTCACTGTACCGTAACATCCAGCACCGTTATAAAAATACACCTGAGATTTCCGTAAACATTCACAGGTCCGTACGTGAGGTGAGTATACAGTTTTGGTTTTTTTCTCTATAAACAGTTTTTCTATTAAACATTTTCTTCGACTAACATTCTTTTCAATTAACATTTTGTCAATTCTCATTTCCTCTTCATTGCTTCCATTTTTCCATGCATTTGTTCCTCTCGTCCTGTCATCACCTTCTAATGTAGTCACAGGAGTTCTCCTTGACTGTATGTTGTGTTTGTGAATGTGTTTGTTTGCTGATGAAGGCTAACCGCCGCAACGTTCTGTATGTGTCGTAACTCTGTTATGTAAAGCTGCACTACTTTGTGTCATTATATATTGTTTAAACTTTCACAGCTTTACCGCAGTTCCACCAAATTTTATGCATACTTCACATATTCTAGGCCGCAACGAATGCAGTGGGTGACCAAAGCCTTTCGATGGCTTTCTTTCCAAACAATGTTAATATTGTTTAGTAGTCATTTTTATAAGGCTTTGTAGAGATCCCAGAGCCGCACTGATGGGAATAATTATCCCGCGTCTGCTGGCGAGTGAATCTGGACCTCTGTCTGGGCAATTAAGAAAACTAATTATTATAGTGGGGGGGGGGGGGGGGGGAAGGAAGGGGAGACGACATAGTTCTCGACCACCCCCTACCACAACCACCATGTTATATGACATGGCAGGCATAAGACAATATTTACCATTTGTAAGCCTCTGTTATTTTTTTTTTTTCTTCATCTTTTAAAGTTGATTATCTGTATGTTGTCAGTTAACATTCTCTCAGCTGCCTTGCCAGCCACAACCTTCTTTCATCTGCCCTTACCAAATGACTTTTTTTTTAAATTTTGCGCTCGCTCGCTTTGAACTCAAACGTAGTCCATACACACTACTTCTTGTACCACTGGACTGAATTTTGCGTGTGGATTACTTTCCATAAAAGGGGTGTCCATCGCCATCAGGCGAACACACTCCGACTTCAGAGGTACTTGTAATGTACGTTCCCAAGTCAAGGACAAGACGTCAACATTTTAGCCAACTGATGGGTGTAGGGGTTGAACCCCCCACCTCAGCATAAACACACATGATGTTTAAGACAGAGCTTTTAGTCAAATTCGGCCTTGCTGACCACCAACTGACATGTTTCATAGACTTCAGCCTAACATCCACAACTAGGCAAACAGTAAGAAACAATACATGCAATTATTAACCGCTGTAGCCATGACAACTTGCATATAATCGTTTACAACATGCACGAGCTTGCAATACTTATCACATCATTCTAGTGAATACATTTATAACACGAGAAACAATGCGAAATGTAATTTTATTTTTATTCCTTACACTTCGGTTACTAAACAGTTGTCCCTGTCACTAAATAGTTCTGAAAATATGAAAACCACACAAGTTTAATATTTACTGCTGACAACATGCCCGGTAATAGACAAATGCCGGTGAATCAAGTGACGAGGTAAAGACGCCTGTAGCTGGATGGGGTTTACATTGGGATAACCTGTAGAAAGATATCTGGAATCCACAAGACAAGAAATGGAGTTTTCAAAACACACGGAGAAGAGATCAAAACACACGAAGAAGAAACCAAAACACACGAAGAAGAAACTAAAACACACGGAGAAGACACCAAAACACATGGAGAAGAAAAGTAGACACATAATCTAGGGAGGACGTGGATGGAGCTGCATGGAATGGCTAAGGACAGTAGAGCTGGCAGCGAGTTTATCGATAGTCTATGTCACAATGGGGGATAGAAGTGGATAAAGAAGACGCGTCATGTGAACTGACAAATGTATTTTGGATAACTAACATTTAAATACCAAATACAGTTAAGCCGAGTTTGTAAATGAACACCCTGATATGCATTGAACAGGCGTAAAACAGTCGTAAAACAGCCATAGAACAGTCGTAAAACAGCCATGGAACAGTCAGAAGAGCCCATAGAAGTCCATAAATCAGTCCATAGAAGAGTCCATAAATAAGTCCATAAAACAGTCCATAAAAAGTCTATAAAGCAGTCCATAAAAAGTCTATAAAGCAGTCCATAAAACAGAACAGCCATAGAACAGTTGTCATAATAACACTGACATTTGAATAAAATTT